>KZ891481.1:11550-26822 GCA_003456935.1 Machilis hrabei | reverse complement strand
ATTAAGATTGGTGATGGTCAAATTGAGAGCTTGGTTGATTTGACATGGAATGACCCATTTAAGAGTTGAAAAATCAAGGAAAATGCCATTGTTGTCATATACAAGCAACAAGACAGAAATATTCAAGTCTCCTATTGAGAAAGCTGTGTTTGTGCTATTTTTTTTCCTTTGCTTTTGTCAATCATGTAATATTTTAAAGGTTTATATGAAGTGATGTTTTTTAATGATACCTCTTTATTGTGCAGTATTGCAATCCTTTAGTACCTTTTAAAAGTAGAAATTTAAAAAAAATGAACAAAAAATAATACTAACACTGATTAAGTTATAAAAGGACAGGAGAGTCTTACCTTATTCCAATTCAACTAGATATACGTTGCGATATTTCGCCCAACTGACCTCCACACTTCCCCAAGCACAAATTATATCATATGGCTATATAAGTAAAGGTCTATCCCATATGATATAGGGTAAAGTGGGGTAATTCCAACACATGCCAGTTAAATGCCCATAGTGTACTTCAGATTGAAAATATTGAAATAAAATTAGTGCCAAATTTCAGGTATGGTTCTACTGATGCATTTGGAGGGAGAATTCTGTTTTACACCCACAATTGTGTGTGTTATATGACTTTTACTATGAAGTGTGCTTTTGAGGTTTGCATTTTGGAGTGCAAAAGTTGTGATATGACTTTAAAAACAGCATATTTATGAACCCAAATTAAAATTNTTTAAATATATTTGTGAAGGGGAGATTTGTTGTTTTCAGTGTGTTCCATCCAGACTCCCTTAAACTTTTTTGTTTAGCTGTAAAAAAAATGTGTTGGAATTACCCCTAAAATGTCACTTTTGGGGGTAATGTTTGAAGTTTGGGAAAAAGTACTCGCAGAAGCTGATGCCCTTGCAGTCCTGAGAGATGAAGATAACAAGAGAACTACAACAATAAAGAAAGCAGCAGAAAAATCTGCTCAAAGAATCCAAAATTCACTCTTTTGTTATCATATCCTTCCAGTGTNCCCAATGAACAACAGTTTGAAGACATTGCACGAAACCAACCCCCAAAATCCAAATGCAAGTGTTTCATAAGAAGAAAACCATTAAAAGAATATGATAAAACAGATGAGGAGGAAGACAGCCCAGAAATGAATGATACATTAGAAGAAAGTGATGGAAAGTGTACTAAAGATGAACACAAAATATATCATATATTTTTCCTGACGAGATTCAACCCCATGATTTTGTTGCTGCTGTCTGGCAGGGCACTTGGTATATTGCAACACTTGAAAACACTACAGGTAAAGAAAAAGCAAGATTGAACTTCATGGAACCAAAGTTTCCCACAAATTCCTGTGGCCTGAAGAAGAGGACATTGATGACCTAACTTACTCTAATATTTTGTTGAAAGTAGCTGCTCCAATGCTCATTGGAAGTTCTAGATTCTAAGGACTTCCAAAAAAACCTTAGCATTATGAAAGTGAGGCATGCAATTGTACAATAGTAGCCTAATTTTGTTTTCATTTATTTTTCTTTTTGTTTATTCTTTTTAGTACTAAAAAAAGGAAGAGCCTTTTTCCATTAAGAATAGCTATTCGAATATTATTATTTTCTAAGTTTAAATTTAATTATTTTGAAGCCTAAAATATGCCTACTGTTCTTTCAAGTGTCAATAGTTAGGCCTATTTGTATTTGTTTAGTTAGCATACTATAAATTACTACTATGTTGTTCATACTATGTGTGTTTCCAAGGTTTCGTAAAAAACGTTAAGAAATTGCTTAATGAAATTTTTGTGTGAAAAAATTTTATGATTGGGTACACAGTTTGTTAATATGTACTTTCAAGCTCATGTTCAACAATTTTCATGTTTTTTTTTTATGTAATACTGAATATTTGTATAAAGCCATTTAAAAAGCACCTCGACTTTCATGCGTTTTACCTATTACCTTCAATAAAATCAGTTGTATTGTAGAGAGAGTAATGAAATTTGCACCAGTTGAAGGTTCTGAGCTGCTGGCTTGATACCATATGGCNTAAAGCCAACAGCTACTCTTATCAATGGGAAAGTATATTCAGTTGGAATTACCCTTCACTGGATAATTCCGACACCAATGAATTTTTTTAAATTAATATAAAATAATGTATTTGAGATATGTGTAAACCAACTGACTTACTCATTAACAAACAGTCAAGCTACTTGTAACAAAATGACTGTACTTCTTGCCCTTTCCAAGCCTCTGGAATGTTGATTTTTTTTTTAAAAGTGTGTTGGCACTACTCCACTTTACCCCAATTTGTGCTTGAGGAAGCCTGGAGGTCATNTGGGTAAAATATTGCAACATAGAGTTAAATTGGAATAAGGTTAGACTCTCTTGTCCTTTTATAACTTAATCATGGCATCTTACTCTGATTCCGACAAAAGTTAAACGAAGACCAACTGATTATCAAGGGCTATTATTGTTATTATACCACATTCACTGCTCAACAAATATTTCCTCGTGAAAGCATTTTTTTTTTTTTAAATATATATATATAGGGTTATGCACCGGGAACTGCCGTTTGGCATTACTTCCGGTATCGTGAAAGCATTTGTCTTACCAGAAAGTAATAAATAAATCTATTTGTGTGGGGATAATTATTTTATTTACATTTATCTTACATTATATACATGCTGCTGGAATGAATCTTACATAATTTACGACTGTACTGTACTTTGATCATTAAACTGAACATATTTTTCATACCAACTATTTAAATATTATTTGAATAAAAGTTCACCAGGATAGTTTACTTATGTATCCCACCTAAGCACTATATCTTAATTCATGGTCTTGACATATAACACTTATACATTGCTGAATTTCTACTGAAGATGTGTCCTCTACCGTAAAAGAAACTGAAAGATTGCACATGAGTAACTGGAGTGCATCTGTGGCTATCCTGTGGTCTCGTCTTGAGTGTCTACGAGATAGACAGTGTTATAATTGGAGGCTATTTTTAGCAGTGTTCAGTTAATATTTTATGTCTATAACGAGTGCTTTTTAGTTCATGGAGGGATAATAAATGCTAATTGCAATGTAAAATATTACACCCACTTTCAATGCACTAGTTAATGTTGTCGAGTGTAATGGCTAGTCACTTGCACGTCTTTTTTAGCTTACTGCTCACTGACCACTTGGGAAAAAAATGGGCTTGAGTCTGACCAAGCAGTAAGATCAGACAAACAAGGCCTGGCCAGACGTGAACATTCAAATTTGTCATTGTTTCANTTATGNGAGTCCAAATGTGGGCATTAAATGGCAACATTTATTTATTCTGGTAATGGAAATTAGCAAAAAGTCATACGAAATAGGTAATTTGGGCCTTGCTACTTTTTTTCTTTTAATTAACTAATAAAATGTGTATTGTTACGGTACAGCAAAAAAAGATAGTAAAACAAAGAATCCACTGGTAAAATCTTGTAGAATCTAGAATTGGGTAAGAAGTTGATGAGAAGGGAAATTTGAACTGAGTATTTATTTTTGTATTTTTAATGTTCTAGTACTTGTTTCCTGATGGGTCCTGTGAACCAGTGTAAGAAAATGTTTGCTCCGACACGTGTGATTGCCACTGTTGTGATGCTGGTGTGTTTGCTGCTGACTCTTTTTGCAGCACTCTGGGTAAGTGTACAAAGCTTGGATCTTCTATCCCCAGCACAAATACAGGCTCAAGAGAACTTTCATGCTCTTGGGCTTCAATTGCTTAATTAATTGTAGCATAGATTATCTATGTCTAGAATTGTGCTTGGGATATACCATATTGTTTTAGTTTTAAATAGGCATTTCTTCTGTCAAAACACATACTATACATGTATATGAGGCCAGCCTACTGGGCTGTAAATTGTACACCTTCAAGGTATCCTAAAAATAATTTATTGTACGCTTACTGTATTTACTCGATTATAAGCCACAGTTTTGCCCCAATATTGTAGTTTCTGCAATTGGGATACCTTCACCAGAATAGCATTNTTTTTTAGATTTTACTTTTCAGTGGTACTTGTTTTTTTGTTTATAACCTAAATGGAAGAGATATTATTTTCCATTTTTAACCAGCCAAACAGAATGTATTAAGTTTTAAATTACATGCAAGAAACCAAAAGTGTTGTAGCACTGATCATCAGAAAACCTCTAGAACATCAGTGTATCTGAATGACACAATTAAAAGAAATGAAATGTTCCAAAAGCCTTTCCTGAAAAGACATGAAATGGATATATGTAGATTATTGATAAATCCATTTCAAGATTAATAAATAAGGGTGCAACTTATATGCAAGTAAATATGGTAATTTTAAGCTTAAAGAATATGAACCATTTTAATTATTTAACAAGAAAAAAATAGTTACCAGTTCTGATTTATAATAATTTTTCTCTTGTCAATTTCATTTTTAAGAATCCAGCCTCTTTCTGCTTACTTTGTTTTATAGTTCCAACAGGTTTGTGAACTTAAGGCAAAATAATGACAAATATTATTTTTGTTCCAGTGGGGAAAAAAAGGTCTAGCTCTTCTGTTTTGCATCATGCAATTCCTGGCCATGACGTGGTACTCCTTATCCTACATTCCGTANGCACGTGACGCAGTGAAGAAGACTGTATCTTCGTGTATGGCTTAGTTGGAAGCAAAGTATGACTGTGTGTTGATATTACGTGCCTGTCTGTTGTACGCAAGTGTTGAATCCTGCCAAAACTTTGAAAGGAAACTAGTTCTATGTTATATCACTTAATATCCTTCCATTTGTGCCTTTTACCCAAACTTTCCTCCTATTTTATTATCGGTATTTACAATGTTCTATACTTCCCTAAATGTACAAATGTTGTATAATGTATTGTGATCAACATACATATATTTTCGATCTGATGTTGTTTCTATTCCCTATTGTAATTATACTGATACATGTGATCTCTTCTTTGTAGTTATACATGTATGTATGCAACATGAAAGATAGTACAATTTTATAGTGCTACTCACCATCCCAGTACATCTAGGTGGTGCTATATTTGTGTAATTTTTTTCTACAACCTTGTTTTGTCAGTGGAATTAATGATGAACTACATGCACAATATTTGAGNTGTTGAACTTCCAGTATACATTTAGCACAAACAAAATGCTGATGAACTGCTTATTAAAGTTTTGAAACTGAACTATGTTCACATGTCAGTCAAATAATTTCTTCTTGGGTGCAAACCTCAGGTTTTGTTGAACTAAAAACGAGTAAGAAGTCAGTCTTTGATATTTCTAGACTTGGCTTTACAGGGCCCAAACACTTGCGGGTCATTTTTGTGGTAATAAAGTACAGGAAAGGCTATGTAAACAAAATTATGAACTATCAAAGAAAATATTTATTATCCATTAACATATATAGTATATATACAACTTATATCATTTGATACTGATTATGTGCTGCATAATGTACTTGAAATAGTTCTAGAGTGTATTTTAAACCAGTATACAGGAATTTCTGACCAATATATAGAAACATAGAGTGCAGCTTTTGGAATTAATATGCATATGNAGAAGAAAATGAATGTTCAGTTCCATGTGGAATACACACCCTCCCTGCAATTGGGTTAATGCTGGCCACTTTCAGATAATGTTAATTTGATGTTGGGCACATATATTTTACTCGCTTGATATCAATCCCNTTAAAGGCATACTAGTCCGAGACCAGGATGGATAAGTTATTTTCTGAAGTGGGAGGGATTCTGGTCCTCTGTTAGTCAAATAGTCTCAACATATTGGTTACAACAAGATGTTGGTATTATGTCAGGATCTGTTCAGATATGTTTGTTGGACCACATTGGCCATTTTTTGTACCATGTGGGTCTCCTGTAACAAACAACACTGGTATATTTTTTAACTCTTAAAAGAGTCTCCCCCAGGCAATGCTGACCATTTTCATGCCATACAAGTCCTCTCTAGCCACATTGGCCACGCTTTCATCCCCTATGGGCTTCCTTGGAACACGTGGACAACATTATCATCATGTGCTGCACGCGTCAGACTACATTGTGACCATTTTCTCATTGCATACAGGCCTTCTGAGGCTACATGAACCATTTGTTGTTCCACATTGACTGTTCANGGGTCACATTTACATTGATATTTTTAACACATATGGGACCCTATCATACTTTGCTACTTGGAGTTTTAAGGGACCTAAAATGCAGAAAGTGTTCAACTAGGGGTTACAGAATCAAAATGTATAGCTGGGAAAGAGTGCACTGTTGGTGTAGTGGAGANGTTACAAGGATGTGATATTTTTTGAAGTGAATGTAAGGGCCTAAAAAAGTTTGTGTGACAATATATACNGGAGTACGATTCTAGTTAGCAGTTGGAAAATTGTGTAGTAAAATTCTTGTACAGCATATGAAAGAGTGCATTTATTTCCTGTATGTAACGGAATTAAATACTGATATACGTACACTTTTCTTATGCAGTCGGGTTTAAGGCTTCAAGTGGAATTTGTCAAATTTCATTGTATTAAATTGTCAAAAGAGAGGAAAAGTAAACTGACTGACTCTTTGGAAGTACTAAATTAATTGCAGAGAACTGTTGTACTAATCTTTGGTACCAGTAAACTGTATATTTTTTATCTCTGTACTGAATTAGTAACATGCTGTGTCTTAACAGTAACGTTGTTGAAAAATTAGCTTTTGCTTGTAATTATTGGCGAACAAGNATTGCTGCACCATATTTGTAATGCAATTTACTGCTAACCAGAGACAGAGAAATCTCAAACAATTCTTAGCAGTGATTTCAAGACGTCTGATGACCAAGAGTCGAGATCTCGAAACAGAAAGTTTAACTAATGGCCACCTCCCACAAAAAGATTTTTGAAAGAGTTTCATAAGAGAAATTTGTTTACAATTAACGTATAATCTTAAGCGCCCCGCACCGCCCATGACTCTGTTTTACAAAACATTTTCATAGACTCGCTTTTAACCTGGTTACATTTAGCTTTCTGTCCGTTGGATTGTAAACTCAAACATCCCGCTAGATCCAGAGCGATTGAGACTTCTGCAAGCCGTGATTTAAATTTACTTTCTTTAATAAGGCTTTAATAATTACCTGACCTAAAAATCAAGTATTTGCACTTACATTTTTTTCCCCGAAGTTGACCATTACACCTCAATTTATTTTCACGGACGCTCTAGATCTAATGAATCTTGTAAACACAATACATAGCGGCATTCTGATTGGCGGTCCTTTCATAAAATATTTACCTGATACGAACTTGCTCCAAGAGTGTCTGTGATTGGTTGTCTTATACAATAATCCTCTTACCCAATAGGAACTGTCCTATCGTAAATTGCAGAAAAATCGCTTGAGAAATTCCTTGAATTGGGATCTTATACTACTCGCAAACACCATTATCTCNTCAAACTCTTGCAATAATTTTCTCATGGGAGGTGGCCATAACCAGACAATGGATAATCTCCAAACTAAGAAGAGAGAAAAATATGTTGCCATGTTTATGCTGAGAACGACTACTATTTTATTTTTCAATATACTGTGCAAGTTGTACGTTTTACAGACTTTTTAGGTCCTTGAATATAACTAATGTAAAAACTAAAAGCTACAGAGGCATATCAATGTCTTTTTTTCTTGTGGGTTGCTTTTAAATGTGTAAGGAATACAACATGTGCAGAATTTGATGTGACGAATTTAAATCACTTTATTGATGTCTTCCTTTTGTGATTAAGGAAATTAAAGCGCACCATTCGTACGACTGAATACGAACAACATGTTAAGTGTTCAAATATAATTTGCCTGATTATGAAATAAGCTTTTTAGAATGTATTTTCTTGTAATAACTTGAAGTGTTGTATTTTTGGAAAACTTGTATTTATAGTATCCATGTCTTTGTGATTTTATTATTCATTACATAAATCATTCCTTTTTTAATCTTAATGCTTACTAAATCTGTCACTTGATTTGATTAAAGTGTCTTGTGAAACCAGACAGTTGTTCCTTTAGCTGATCCAGAAATAAGAAGAATCAGTGCATCATTAGAAAAACAAAAATTCACCACTACCTTTTTTGTCACTTTTTCTTCTTGTTTTCATATGCAGTGTGAAGTTTTGAACTATTAACCAGCAGAGAATTGATAGTGCTAAATAATGATTTCTGGGCATGTTTAAATATCTGAAAAATGCCAGTTTTGTAATTAAAAATGTTTTTTGGAGTTGATTCTTGGCCTTTGGGTATAATTGAATTTTTTAAGGGCACTTTGAAACAAAAGAAACACAAGATTTTGTTTATTTTTCTGTATACGGCATTAGTGTGTATCTTCTTCACAGTGTTAAAATATCAAAATAAATGTGATTGAAACGTCATGTACAGAAAAATATTTTTTTTATTTTAAAGTGGTCTTACAAAAAATCAGTTTCATTCAGTATTATTTTGTTCCTCTCAAATTGCAGAAATGTCTATTCACTTATAATCATTTTTGAAACATGTACAGGTAAATGTACTTTTTTTTCTGGGGAATTTTACTCACTTTTCTAAATCTGCATAGTTAATGAGACGTTTACATCATAGTGTGGTTGTACATACTGGAAAACTAGCGTAATAACTTTAATATTATAAAAAAAAAAAGTATTCTACAGCAGTGTCATTGTTAAATGTCACAGCTACAGGACTTGTTCGAAGATTAAAGCCCACAGAGTGTTTGTGTAGAATAATTATTCGGATGTCTTCCACTTGTCATTGTGTACAAAATGATAAAATTTGTAACTGAATGGTGAATGTTCCCATAAGTGAATAAGAAGATGGATAAGGTACAGTGATTTTTTTGTTGCACATATTGTTACAGGGTTTGGCCATGAATTTTTTCCAGATCTATTTCCCCCCACCCTCTTGTTCTATTTGTGTGTACTGTCAACTCGACAAGCTCAAGTATGAGTGGCATGTGTGGTTTTTGTTGTACACTAACTTCATTTTAAAATGTTTGCTTATGTCACGTGTACCTTCACTTGAGAAATTGTTGTACAAAATCTGTCTTCCAGAACAGTATTTCATCTGTGGGGGTGATAACAACTAATAAAGATGTATTTAATGTGTAATGATGAATGAAAATACAGTCTGTTGTTCATAATGGTTGTCTTTATTTACAATTGTTATAATAATTTTACACTTCATCTGTATATCTTGTACTTTACCTTTTCACGACTGAATCTGCTAACCGAAGAATATTCTGTGCTTGCAAAAGCAGGGGCATGTCTATCATACTGCCTTTGTAGGTGAATGCTCCCTGTTCAAAGAGAAAAACATTGAATATAGTACATAATTAAAAAAATGAAATTTTTATGGTTTACTAAACAAAACTATCATATTAAAAGTTAAATAATTCGGTAAGTATGTATCACATTCCTCAGTAGTGCTACATTTTAAAATTATGTATAAATATTTATGTCGGTCACACACACAAATTTAAAATCAAACAAACTTTCTTGAGATTATTTCAGGTCAAATGATGACTGCAGGGTCAATAAAGGGGCAGCTGGGGTAGTTCGGAGGGCGACTGTATTACGAAAGACNGCCAGTGTAACAGAGGGCATCACGTGAATTCTTTTTCTACTGCAAACGTGAATAAAAAAAATTATTATAAAACTACTTAAATTCAATCAGTGGTGCGTACATTTGCAGGAAAGTTGCCACACTAATATATGAGNAATCTTACTAACAAAGTTTTTTTGTTAGTTTTAGAATGGAATGTTCTGGAGAATTTATATTGTTTTGTAAATGCCATGTTGAGGCTACCATTACAGTGTTTTTTTTTTTTTTTTAAGTAAGGTGGATTTACTCGTGTAAACACTAACCTTGTTTCATCACGGGGTTAAAAACAGGATAGCGACAACCACATTTGTTTCCCTGGATGTCAGAACAAAAACAATGGCAGTTTGGCTTTAATTGGTAAATTAAACCACCTCAAGCAACTATCTAAATTAGACATGCAATCATATGTTGTCGTTAATAATGCAATTCACAAAACTGTCAGTTTCCTCTGAAAGTAGAGATGAGAAAAAGGTTAACAAGATGGTAATGGGTACTCCATGAAAACAAAAAGGCTGATCTGAAAGATGTCTTAAATCAAAACTAGATTAGTCCACTAAAGATTGCAAAAATAATCTGCATCTTCTATAAGCCAGAAATCTGTGAAAATGTGACCTGTTCTAACACAAAAGTAATACAGTGGTCAAACCATATAAAGAGATTAGGAAACATTTCTCATAATTACAAGAAATAAGACATTTAGATTACGAAGTGGACTGTAGGAAATGTGATNAACCTTATTTTAGTAATGCTACTTGAGAGTACAAAATGAATGTACCAATGTAAATATTATTTCAGGTCAGCTGAATTTGACCATATGTGACACGTCACAACTGTACAGAAAGTATGGAAAATAACTCGAGGCCAGTCACTATTTATATACGCTGTAAAAAGAGAGGTAGTCTGAACACTTGGGTAATAGACAAAAAAAATTGCTGATCCAGATAAATTATTTTAATCTCTTCTTCGAGGCAATATCCTAAACTAATTAAATTAATTAGCACTGAAATATTAAATAAATGACTTTGATCATCTCAAAAGTTCTTGGTTAAGCAAGAATAAAGACATTAATACCTTTCCTAGACTCTGGTGCTCTTCAAATGCTGCAACTAAACCAGCTGCCCACTCGACAGTCCGCTTACTGGGAAGAAAAGCTTCTTGAACAACTGGCACTTGACTCGGATGAATGACCTGCTTCCCCGTAAAACCCATTTGAGCTCCTTCCTCGGACTGTCGCTTCAGTCCCTCGAGATCTAGGAAGACGTGGATATAAAGTCAAGGTATAAAACAAAAGCACATCCAAATAATCACAGGTGCATGTAACGAAATTACGAGATTTGATAAACAGTTATTCACAGTGACGTATACATTAAATACCATTCGACATGGCTTGAAATATTACTCCAATATCATTGACAATGCCTAAAATAAAATTTTCGTAGCCAAAATCAAGTATGTTTAGATGAAACATATTCAAAACAAAATACAGTAAACAAATGTGATGACAATCAGCTGTTTTGTTACACCATATTGACTGTTGCCATTGAATGACATAAAATATCAATATCGTTTGATATAATTTCAAACATTTCACTGAAGACCAGCAGAATAGCCAAGACGCAAAAGAAAGCTGCAGATCGGGTTAGCAAGACGCAAAAGAAAGCTGCAGATCGGGTTGAGTCGTAGTACAAATAGAACAAACACTCCAGAGTCGGAAACAACTTTTGGTTAAATGTTTAGTGGAAATGGCCGAATAGTATAAGGTATGATGATGAACATTTCCCATTTATCTCGGAAGCAAAAATAATTCAATACAATTTATAATAATGGCATAAAAAGATAAAATGAAGTAACCATAACTTTCGAGAAATATCTTCTCTTTAAATGAAATTTTACCGAAAAAATCTGTCGCCCTCAGCTGGGATCGAACTCTGGAACTTACTCTACAGCTCCTGTTGGCGATCTTTCATGCTTANNCTTTTCAATTTAATAAATTCTCTTCGTCAAATTTATAGAGATTAAAATAAATGGGTCGTCATTATGTTTGTATGCTATTAATGTACATCAATGACCAAGAAACCAAGATGAACAATAGACACCATAAACATCGAGGTGGAGGACATTCACAACCCCAAACGTGTGAAGGGAACGAGTCCATGACGGTTGGTCAACAAAACACTATACAGTACCAGCATTGATTTTGTCATATCCAAACGAAGCGTAGCGCAAAATTTCGTTTCGCTTAAAACGCAAATTTTCGTTCANCTTACATTTTTTTCCCCGAAGTTGACCATTACACCTCAATTTATTTTCACGGACGCTCTAGATCTAATGAATCTTGTAAACACAATACATAGCGGCATTCTGATTGGCGGTCCTTTCATAAAATATTTACCTGATACGAACTTGCTCCAAGAGTGTCTGTGATTGGTTGTCTTATACAATAATCCTCTTACCCAATAGGAACTGTCCTATCGTAAATTGCAGAAAAATCGCTTGAGAAATTCCTTGAATTGGGATCTTATACTACTCGCAAACACCATTATCTCNTCAAACTCTTGCAATAATTTTCTCATGGGAGGTGGCCATAACCAGACAATGGATAATCTCCAAACTAAGAAGAGAGAAAAATATGTTGCCATGTTTATGCTGAGAACGACTACTATTTTATTTTTCAATATACTGTGCAAGTTGTACGTTTTACAGACTTTTTAGGTCCTTGAATATAACTAATGTAAAAACTAAAAGCTACAGAGGCATATCAATGTCTTTTTTTCTTGTGGGTTGCTTTTAAATGTGTAAGGAATACAACATGTGCAGAATTTGATGTGACGAATTTAAATCACTTTATTGATGTCTTCCTTTTGTGATTAAGGAAATTAAAGCGCACCATTCGTACGACTGAATACGAACAACATGTTAAGTGTTCAAATATAATTTGCCTGATTATGAAATAAGCTTTTTAGAATGTATTTTCTTGTAATAACTTGAAGTGTTGTATTTTTGGAAAACTTGTATTTATAGTATCCATGTCTTTGTGATTTTATTATTCATTACATAAATCATTCCTTTTTTAATCTTAATGCTTACTAAATCTGTCACTTGATTTGATTAAAGTGTCTTGTGAAACCAGACAGTTGTTCCTTTAGCTGATCCAGAAATAAGAAGAATCAGTGCATCATTAGAAAAACAAAAATTCACCACTACCTTTTTTGTCACTTTTTCTTCCAGCACCACATCTTGTTTTCATATGCAGTGTGAAGTTTTGAACTATTAACCAGCAGAGAATTGATAGTGCTAAATAATGATTTCTGGGCATGTTTAAATATCTGAAAAATGCCAGTTTTGTAATTAAAAATGTTTTTTGGAGTTGATTCTTGGCCTTTGGGTATAATTGAATTTTTTAAGGGCACTTTGAAACAAAAGAAACACAAGATTTTGTTTATTTTTCTGTATACGGCATTAGTGTGTATCTTCTTCACAGTGTTAAAATATCAAAATAAATGTGATTGAAACGTCATGTACAGAAAAATATTTTTTTTATTTTAAAGTGGTCTTACAAAAAATCAGTTTCATTCAGTATTATTTTGTTCCTCTCAAATTGCAGAAATGTCTATTCACTTATAATCATTTTTGAAACATGTACAGGTAAATGTACTTTTTTTTCTGGGGAATTTTACTCACTTTTCTAAATCTGCATAGTTAATGAGACGTTTACATCATAGTGTGGTTGTACATACTGGAAAACTAGCGTAATAACTTTAATATTATAAAAAAAAAAAGTATTCTACAGCAGTGTCATTGTTAAATGTCACAGCTACAGGACTTGTTCGAAGATTAAAGCCCACAGAGTGTTTGTGTAGAATAATTATTCGGATGTCTTCCACTTGTCATTGTGTACAAAATGATAAAATTTGTAACTGAATGGTGAATGTTCCCATAAGTGAATAAGAAGATGGATAAGGTACAGTGATTTTTTTGTTGCACATATTGTTACAGGGTTTGGCCATGAATTTTTTCCAGATCTATTTCCCCCCACCCTCTTCCTTGTTCTATTTGTGTGTACTGTCAACTCGACAAGCTCAAGTATGAGTGGCATGTGTGGTTTTTGTTGTACACTAACTTCATTTTAAAATGTTTGCTTATGTCACGTGTACCTTCACTTGAGAAATTGTTGTACAAAATCTGTCTTCCAGAACAGTATTTCATCTGTGGGGGTGATAACAACTAATAAAGATGTATTTAATGTGTAATGATGAATGAAAATACAGTCTGTTGTTCATAATGGTTGTCTTTATTTACAATTGTTATAATAATTTTACACTTCATCTGTATATCTTGTACTTTACCTTTTCACGACTGAATCTGCTAACCGAAGAATATTCTGTGCTTGCAAAAGCAGGGGCATGTCTATCATACTGCCTTTGTAGGTGAATGCTCCCTGTTCAAAGAGAAAAACATTGAATATAGTACATAATTAAAAAAATGAAATTTTTATGGTTTACTAAACAAAACTATCATATTAAAAGTTAAATAATTCGGTAAGTATGTATCACATTCCTCAGTAGTGCTACATTTTAAAATTATGTATAAATATTTATGTCGGTCACACACACAAATTTAAAATCAAACAAACTTTCTTGAGATTATTTCAGGTCAAATGATGACTGCAGGGTCAATAAAGGGGCAGCTGGGGTAGTTCGGAGGGCGACTGTATTANCA
Organism: Machilis hrabei; assembly: GCA_003456935.1. Taxonomy (NCBI): domain Eukaryota; kingdom Metazoa; phylum Arthropoda; class Insecta; order Archaeognatha; family Machilidae; genus Machilis; species Machilis hrabei. The sequence continues at coordinate 12,518 of KZ891481.1, read as the reverse complement.
TAAAACGTTTTCTTGCAATTTTTTTGGGGTGGCAGTGTAAAATTTTCCAAGTTTACCCGACTATAAATATTTTATGGAAGTTTGCCTGTCAAGTAATATATTCCTTGAAAACAATAATTATTACCTTTACCTTACAATGACTGTCAATAAGTTAGTAATTTTCCACAACTTTTGAAGATTGCAGAACCCTTTCTCAGGTAACACTACAAACTGGCAAATGATCATTTATTTTAGTTACAATGAAATACGACATTCTATTATTTCTATATCTAAANGTGAAACAGACAAGGTATTTCAAAATTGAAAAGCAATATTTAGAAAATTTGAAATCAATATTTTCAAAATTAATATATCAGTCACACTTCATTATCAGGCAAATGAAAATGATTTCCTGGCAACTTGCCACCCATTGCCACTGAAGATGCGGCTTTCAGACGACTACGGTATCACAATGGCGACACTTTTTGGTGACTGTCCACAAACATTCGACGACGAGTTTTTCCTTAGTATTTTGTTTGTTGTTGATTTCAATCAGGTTCCTTTTTTTCAACATATATTATTNTTTNTTTTTTTGGTCTCTAATTGATTTATTCTGGTGTCAACACAATGCAAAGTCTCAGTGTCAGAGACAAAATTTNGAAGAATTGTCAGCAGAAATTTCAAGATGGCTGATGAAGACAGCAGACATATCTCTCTCAAAATATAGTAACTACAGCTAACTATATAATAGATAATGTTAAACTAACTGCTGTTGAAATTAATCGACCATTGTCAGGAATTTTTAGATTAAAAAAGTGAACTAACACGAACAACACCAATGTTAGTCTTTTTTTTTTTAAGAAATGTACTTATTTTGCACACACTATATGTGTGGTGTTACACACAACAGTTGCCAATGATGGGACTGGATCAATATAACAAATTAATCAAGCAGGGGTCGCGATGCCGATCGCATTTTTCGCCAAATG
>KZ891465.1:7251-18625 GCA_003456935.1 Machilis hrabei | reverse complement strand
ACCATATGTATATATTGTATTTACTCTCTTAATTGCCTCCCCTCTTTTCCCTAAGTTTTAAACTTAAAATTCAGAAGGGGAAAAATTCACCGATTTTAATTTTAATGAAAAATAAGGAACAAAAACTGAAAAGATTGTATTTCCATATGTAGATGCTAATGATGGCAACACTTCTTAGAATAACTGATGGTAGAGTGGAATATGGTGAGATAAAATTCAAGGGGTGATTTACCCTGAAAACACCCCACAAGTAGTTGTACAAGAGTGTGTGCAATTTTGTTACAGCTGCCATGGCATATATATCTATGTTATGTAGAAGGAAAAATATTTATTGTAAAAAAAGAAATAATTTTACTTTTTAAAACCAGAGGGGCAATGATGGGGTTAATGCAGTATTAACTGGGGCGGAGGGGTGTCAAACAAGAGGTTGTGCATGAGTAAAGTAATGTAAATGTGTAGTCGTGGAATGTTATATTATTTAAGCCCTTAATGTACACTTCAAATAAAATTACGACATACAAAACATAGTCCTTTATGATGTCTAACTTTGAAAGAAATTAGCTGTATCGAATCAGTATAACAAACCATTTGCTTCGAATTTAAAACACTCCACTTTTACAAATTATTTTATTAGTGACAGAAATTTAATTTTTGTAATTATATTCTGTTGTCTGTAGACAAAACTAGTGTTTTGAAAATGAGAGCGTTGTGTCTGTAGCTTGCCAAAATGTCTGATTGTTTGCAATTTGTTGACATACTGTGAGGAATGTGTGTGTATTGGATGATTTTTAAAGTTTGCACCACAATCTCATACATTTTAAAGTAACATTTGCTCAAACTGAGATATTTGGCATTGCCTACATTTTTCAATAATTACTGTAATCCACTAATAGCTAAAGATATAAAAAAAAACACACTAAGATTACCCTATGTTCATCAATTACCATACAAAATGAAAGGGTACTGAAATGAATGGTCGACATATCATACTTTATTTTATTATGACGATTGATCTACATACCGAGAAAAAAGGCACTAGAAGTAAAAAAATAAATATATGCACATACGCAAACCTAATTTTATTGTTAGTTACTTTTTTAACAGATTTCTGCTCACCATAGAATCTTTCTTCACAGTTCCACAAATTATTTGTTCTAATTCACTACCTCTGTATGCAATACAAGTGAATTGCTTACCAAGTCACAACTTTTTATTACAAATGGATACAATNTACAATTTGACTTTTCAGAGATCCTTATATACAATCAACAAACACTTTCCACGACTACTTCGATGCCATTGCTTTACATTAAATAACTGTCAAAGTAATAAGACCTTAAAGACTGTGCGAAAAGCGTGTACAATTTCACACCTGCAAGTTTGTCATGCAAAAAAAAAAATTGGTCTGAACTTTTCAGCTTTGCAAATGAACTTTCACAGCAAGTACTTTAATTGTTCATTAAAATTGTTGAATATTCTTCGTAACTCAAAATTTTACCCTCGTAGGTTTAACTAATGGATAATAAATATAAATGTTAAAATATTTCTGTCACACACCATTCTCAATGTTTCAAATATCTGATCCATTAAGTCAGGGATTCGATCCAACAATTGGAGTCGAATAAAACTTGAATCGGGCTCCACTGAATTCTAGCCAAAAAGAATATTAGAAAAGTTATGTTCAACTTAAGCTTTGTCAATGTAACTCTGTTAATCTCTGGAAGAAACAGTTGAACATTTTTTAATCTGGTCAAACATTAAACTGACCACTTTTATATCGAATTGAAGTTTAGGATGTGGAACCGAACTCAAGTCGAGCCGTCCGTTACCCTAGTCTCACTCGAACGACGAATTTGAAGTGTGCAAAAACCATATCGATAAGTAATCGCACATATGCAATGCCATATCCTACCTACAGACAAGATATAAATTAAATGGCTTAATTCAATACAATATCTGTGCTGNGAGTGCACCGAGCCAGAAATCCCAACAGANCAGAATACGTACATAAACCTCTCGTCGTACCATTCGTTTCAACCTATTTCTAGAAATGTTTCACAGATTTGAAAAAAANTAAGCTCAAATCACGACATTTGCTAGATCTGTTCACTGGAACGGAAAATGTCAAGTCCCCTAACCAGTTTTCTTCAAGTGATGTTTGAACCAAATTTGCCAAACAAATAAAATACCTGAGATTCCAGCCACATAAATAAAATATGTTTGACCAGGATTATAAAACATAAGTACAAGGTAACTTTCAGAGGTTATTAGTTTACGTTAATCGCAGCTACAGGTGTCCGAGGGTTACTACAAATAAACAAGCGAGAAAACAGACACTTTTATGTGCCCATAAAGAAAGGCTTTCTCCACGAGGCCAGCCAAAAGTATCAAATCATTTATAACAAAAAAAAACTACACTACTAGCCCATGGAGCTCGTTTGTATATAGTTTTTCAATGTCACACACATAATATAATGTTGCCAAATCAACTTTGTCTGAAGCTAACAATATGTACTAGTACGCATTGCAATATCTACTATTGAGCAAGTCTGAGCACTGTACTTCATTAGAAATATGTCTTTCCTTAAACAAAAAAAAAATACTAAATCCAAATGACAGATCTGCAGCTCCACTATGTATTCACAATGTCATTATTTAAGGAAGACACTAAGAATATAATAATACATACATTAAGGTATTAACTAAAGTAAATCCAAACTTTTCACAAAAAAGTAATTTTATAAATAAACACTGCCAGCTAACTAAGCTAATGCAGAAATTAACTCTCTGAAACAGGAAACAGCTATTTTTAAGCTTGACATTCAAATAACATCTCACTAAAATGGACATACATAGACCACTACATACTTAAGACAAACAACTAATACAGTTTGTCAGATGCAACTACAGCACTTTGTTTACAAATGTGACATCATGGATACAACTGTCTGTTGGTGATTTAACTACTAACTATCCATTTAGTAGAGCAAGAACAGCTTGCAAACAGTTAATTCCTGCTCAAATTACAGTTAAAACTAGAACAGGAAACACACACACAAAAATCACAGTTTCTTTTGTAATAGCAACCATTTATCGCATATTACTGTTTCAAAAGTATCACCAGTGATGCACATAAACTGTATATGCCTCTTGAACAGTGATTATACATAAAACAAGAATATTTCCATTTTAACCCTATGGAAAAATTTGGCGCTCGCAAAGTGTACAGAGCTACAAGCTTTATAAGATAGGTTTATCAGTTAAAACAAAATACATACATTTAAGTTATCAACTTGGGATTCACATATTACTAATTGTATACTTAAACAGGGGTATGCAAATGTGTTACTCAGTGTCAGTATTATGGCAATTGTACAGTAGGGTATTTCAAAAGTTCTCTACACTTACGTGACAAGGAATGTCTCTTCTAGTCAAATATGAATGAAATTTGGTGCATTAGGGCCAGCAGAAATAATAGGGTTATGATAGAAAGGTTGGAATTGTTAGGACAGGACACAAAACCTGTACCAAAAGCCTTGGCCAAGATCTAGAAAATTTAGCCATGGCAAAAATGAATACATATAGGCATGATCTCACGACCCATGTTCATGGTCCCACAATCAGAAAAAGCTAACCAACACTGCTCAGACAGTGTCAATAATTCTTAATTCCTCTGGCTTCATTTACTGTAAATATGCACCAAACTATCATGGCACAAGGCTTGATTCACGAACACGACAATGCACTAGCCCATTGTGCTCCTTTTGAAATAGCTATATTCACCAAACACACCCCTCTGCAAATCTGTCCTTTCTCAAATATATAATTGCAACTCTAAGGAAAACTATTCGGCGCTACAAATGTCATTCAAGAAATCTCACAAAACTTCTTCACGAGCCTAAAAGCAGCAAGTTTGATGAACCCAGTGAGTAATTTTCAAAGGGGAAACTCTGAAGGTGATAACCTTCAATAGCACAGTAAAAGCCCCTTCCCTTCATTTGTAGCTCTACCTTACATGCTTTTCAATTACCTTGAATAGTACAACTGCTCCAAATTCCATACAATGCACCTTTATTGTGAACACACTGTATATCAATTGTCTCACAGACAACTCCTGGGTCATAACGGATGGATAACGATGCACTGACGATGATGAACATTATGAGGATATCTCCGCGAAAATCAAATCTGCACCAAAGTGTGTGTGATGCACAAACCCTAGGACCCCTCAGCCACATGGACGGCCAGTAAATCAAACTTTTACTTCAATCGGTAAGTAGGTTTTTCCAATATTTAAAATTCAAGTTTCACTAGTAATCTGTTGACTTTCAGCTTCACATGGTGTAACACGCTTAAATTTGTTCTTGTTTCTGTAGCCACACACAATACCATAGCATAGTAAATGACAGGACATGACATAAATTTTGTGCACGTCACAGATTTGGAAGTCACTTATGGAGCCTTGCCGAGTGCCAAGAGTAACTTGTTCATGATACAGACAACTTATAAACTAGTTAATACAGCTCCTTAAGTGTACTCCATACAGCCAGGCCAAAAGTCATGCTCCGGGAAAACAAATCGCTTAATATCTGGCTTATGTTGAAAAAATCTGGGAAACTAAAAAAGGGGAGACATATAACAATGACTTGTGTTGATTTTGGTGCAACATTTTCAAAAATTAATTAAAATCTAATACGTGTAATTTGGTTATTTCTCCAATTTGTTTTTAAAAAGGCCGCATTTACCAAATTAATCATATATTTTAATTATTTTTTTTTTAATGTTACACCAAAATCAACACAAGGCATTGTTCTGTCTCCCCTTTTTTAGTTTACCTGATTTGTTCAACCTAAGCCAGATATTAAGCGAATTGTTTTCCGGGAGCGTGATTTTGGGCCTGGCTGTAGCGAACACTCTCAAGAAAACCGTCACTTACAACATTTACATAGCAAAGGAATTCTCTTTACCTGCAGCTTTACCACCATGCTCAAGACTGACAAATGCAAGAAAGTTTTTGTTCTCCAGTGTAAATCATACTCCTTCTGGTAAAANACNCTTTCACTGACACAATACTCACAATGGAAGAGACCGTTAATTTTCAGTCTTTAGTGTAACGTGACACAATGTGAAAAATGAAAATGTTTTAGTAACAGGAAAAGGCAGCAACACTATCGTTAAGGGTGGTGGTGATACAATGACATCCAATCTGTTACAAGTACAATAGTTACACTATCAGTGACATATTCAATTACACTACAGTAATATTACAANTAAACACAAACTAAGAGACGAATATTAATTAATAATACTCAAAAAATTTTGATCTACAAATAACACAAAAGCAAACATGACAGCCTTTCAAATGTATACACAGACAATCCCAGTCAAAGTCACGTATCTACACAAACCTCAGTACAGCATTAATGACACCAAAACATCAGAGGCCACTAAAGGCAATACAAAAACCTAATTCATACATAGAATTATATGCTGTATCAGTGAGTGAATAATAAAGATGGTTTTGTGGCTTCTAAACAGAAATAATNTAATACCTCATCAACGACACACGTTTACAATCTCTCTGCAACAATATTTAAGTGAAAAACTGTGCTTGTTGGAATGCAGTACTGAAAGTGTCTGGTTCACAATAGACCATAAACACATTTTAATAATGTCTCGCACATCTCCAATATTCTCCCAAACAATCAGTTTCGTCAGCGACTCTCTTCTGAAAGATTATCCACAAATGTACCATATATACTGTGGTTTTAAAATGGGTCCAGCCTATTTCTTTATTTTACAGTTCTACCGTTAGCATTTTATATTTGGATGAACAGAAATTATCTTGTGGGATGAGAGAGTTAAAAGAGCCGGTTACAATCCAACACGAATANGAATCGTACATGAAAAAACTTTGACACATTTTGAGTTGGAAATCCTAAATTAAGAGACACAAACACACATCACAAATATTAGGTTGTAAAATTCACTCACATTGAAGGATCTGTCCATAACTTGAATGATCACGGCCGACAGCAGTCAGATGGCCACTAAAGCCTTAGACTCATTTTACAAGTCAGTTATTAGGAAAAAAAGGCAAAAACAGAAAAGAATTGCTTCTGTGAAAGGAAAAACTGAAAAAAATTGAAAAATCGTCATCTTACAACAATTTACTGGACACAATTTATTTTGAGAAAGTGAGTCACTAGACATACATTTCATTTAAAATTAAAAAAATAGCATTTCATAAAACAGGTAAATTTAGAGTTAACTTTAAAATATTTTTAAAACAAATGCTACACAATTTTCATAGAACATAACATGTTAACCGAGAATAGAACTGAAGCACTATAAACGTAATATCATATCTCAAATTAAAGGAAATGTAAGGAACAGAATGTGAGAAACAACCCACTGTGATTCCCAGGGATGGGAACAGTGTAATTGGTGAGGAGATTAGTAATGCTAATTAATTAATTAAGAAGAGTTACAGAATTTTATATTCTTAACAATCAAATATAGTGATCCTTTGTTGACACGTCTTGCCAACTCTTTGACGACTTGTCGGCGACTATGTAACGACGCTACGAAAAACTAATGAACACGCAAATATTTTAAAGCAGTAAATACAATATATCAATCTTATTCAGCATCTGCTATTGACCTTTCCAGCAGACAACATGTAAGGAAATATGCATCAGTTTAGTGCTATATAAATATGAATACAACACATTAGCAGTTCCTATTTTTGCACGTTGGAGATGAACCAACTAATAAATATGCATACTAATTAAATTCACTGCCCTGCACAAGTGAACTAAAATGTACAAACAAATAAAACATTTACCACCAGAACAAGGGAAAAATATATTATCTCACATACAGGAGCATGGAACAAACAAAATAGTGCTCCCAATTATCAAGTGGTTCAGTCGTAGATAGCTGGTGTGAAAACGCAAAGTAATTCCGTGGATCCGTGAAGTGTTGTACAAAGCTAGAACCTTCGCCTTAAGTCTGAATACTTTTCTCAATATCTCACTGTGCTTGCAAGAACTACCAACTGTCAAATAAATTTCAAAGGTTGATAGTGTGCGACATCATATAATTCGAAAACTGAAAGCTGACGAAATGATGACTCACAGTAAGCACAGCACTGCTTTTGCACAAAACTCAGTGGTGTGTGACACATGACTTAGGTGAACATGTACACTGCAAACTTTAAGCTAGTGTTGTAAACTTCTAGAACAGATGAGGATAAAAGGTTGTTCTCGGAAACGTTGTTTCAAGCCACGTAGTTAGCTTTGATTACCAAGATTTCATACTTGATGTAAATACAGTCACAGTAAATTTATCTTCTGTGCAAAACTTTCATGTATTCATTATCATGAACTATACAAAGTCATGAATGTAAAATGTATATCAGAGTGTTGTATATGAGAGTGTTGAAAATGGGATCAAAAAGCGGTGGTCCCCTGCAATGCCCTTTCATCTAGGTTTTTGGTGTTGCCCTGTATTTAACCATGCCCTATTACACTCTTGGTGAATAGAGCTAAAACCTGAACCTAGGCAGAATCAGGATCTGAGAACAGCATGATGTGTTTATTTTGTCAAAGATTTAAGTCAGCCTTCAGAAGACGACATCCTCAAATTACTAGTCAAATGCAGGCATATTTTGTGCAGTTACTTGTAGTTCGATTGAGTTTCCCTACTTTGAGGCACAAGGCAGCAGCAAGTTTTCCAGCTGCACTGTACAGAAAGAAAATGGACAAGTGACACATTTACTTCGGTGGGTTCATCTGTCAGCAGAAATTCCCTGGTAAAACTGAATGTTTGGAGAGTAGGGAAGCAGGGAGGGACACAAGTAAAAACAGTTTGTGGTTTACCATTTTACGTAATGTAGTTTAAAAAATCTGTACCAATAGAGCGAACACTAATGTACCAAAGATTTTTCTCATAAGCTAAGACAAAAAGCATTTAAAGTATTTGCAACAAGATTTCTTTACGAATAGCCTTCTTCCATGCATTTTGTGTGCTTGTTTTACTTTCACAATTACGCCAGATTTGAACGAACTAAACTCTCTCACTTGAAAATCCTAACTAACAGATGTGTTGACCTGCAGGTTTATTTTTCTGTGTAATCAGAACTTACCTTCAATTGTATTTACTTCTCTGACGACAATACCAATCAGTAGGTTTTGAAATATTCTCCCACATTCCAATTTTCTTAACGATTGGTATCATCACTAAGTACACGTCCTTGTGCTTTTTTTAATATTTGTAAAAAAATTTAGGGATACATTCATTTAAAGTGATACCATTTTCAGTAAAATGGGTCAATTTGTTATTAATGAGTATTTNAATGGACCCATGTACGTACTTTCTTTGCTTTTCTGTTGAATCTGCATATGAGCAGACTCTTGCATGCCAATGTATGTCACACAAAGTCAAATCCANCCACCAGTGTACCTCGTGGAAGTTCTGTTACAAATGAAAAGTAAGAAAAGGCATCCGGATAATAAGTAACCTTAGGGTCGAGATATAGTGTAAGTGGAATAAGCAGAATGGAAAGAATCTGTAAAATATTGTGTTTTTGCCACTATGGACCCCTGAGTAACACATGCTTGTTTGTCGACTACGTACAGACCAATAGCAAATTTGTAATAATCATTCAGAGTGGTCACACGTGAACAGACTAATAATTATTAGTTAAGATATGAAGGGCCATAAGCTGCTTTGTCATAGTTTTTTATAACACTTCTAAGAATTTCAATACTTAGCCTAAACTAGACAAACCAAGTTAAAAAGCTATTCAACAAACAGACAGAACGAATATGCATATTAATTTAATTCTTGACAGAAACTGGAGGAAGACATTACAATGCACACAAAGTAATATTTAAATAAAATATACTTACACCTTTGTGGAACAAATACCACCACTTGACCCACTAAGCTAAACACTGTTTGTGGCTTATTCATTACTACTTTTAATACAATAAGCACAATAGTCTGTTCAAAAAATTTACATTTACAGTGCAAAAGCATTTCAAATATTCATACAGACTTCAAACGTACAGCCTAAATTTTAATCACAACAAACTTGGCAAGTTGACTGCCTTACAATTGTGGTTCAGTACTGCAAACTAAGGATCATCTTTCTACACATAGCTGAATTTCTTAAGAATATTTAGTGTCATTGTAACAGATATCATCAAAAGTGAACTAATGTACAGTGTCACTAGTCAGTTCTTAGATCAAATATGTATGATGCTATTTCCATGCAATATTTTGTTCAATGAAACTTGTACATTTTATTCCAGATTGTATGAATTCAAAGAAACTTCAGTGTTAAACAGTAAAATTTTACTTTTAAATGAACAAATCATTAAAAAATATTAATTGTACCGACCGAACAAGTAATAATCTGATATATTTTTGTAGTGATAGTGTCCACCCTTGCTANAAAGACTGTATTTTACTATCCATTAAACCTTTGCAAATGAAATCACACCTTCGGAGCTCACAAGCTGTACTGTCCATGTTCTTTCTGGCAAATTATACAACTGGCTTTCACCCATTTTACAAGAGCAAATATCTTCACAATGTTGCATATGCTGTTATTTCTTTCTTTGCTAACCCATAGAACTGGGCTCACCTGATCACCACAAGCAAAGTGAATACACCTGAGAGTGTAAAGAAGACAAAGTAAGAATTATGATCACACATAGTTTCTGAATATCATTTGAGGCACCAAACAACTATTCCACGTTACATCAGCTGAGGCCACGTATTTACAAATACTTTGGTGTTAACACTAAGTTCATGTTTACTACAACATTTAGGATTTAGGTACCTGAGGAACGCTGCCACCACCGTGTTACAGACAACGAACAGTACAGATGTAACTTATTTACGACAACCAGCCGCTACAATGATGCAAGTTTTTGAGAAGGAACATTCAGAACCGTGGTGGGTATAAGTAACTAACAATTGAAGAAGAACAGATGCATAATTTGATAAAAACTACAGCTTTATAATTACATACTAAACAGTCTTTTAACTGTTCAACTAGAGAACATTTCTCTAACATAGGAGACATCAACATCAGAGTACTTCTATGACACACAACAATTTATTACTGTCAAAACAGTACAGGCGTACATGACAATGCCAAAAAAATGTGTCGCTCACAATGAACAAGTAGACACTTTAATGTAAGCATCTACTACAACATCTGGATGCACAAAAACACTTACTGCTAATTACGATTACAGAGAACAATCTTTCATTATTCTGTACACACTGCAACAAATATAAAAAAGTTTAAATAAGGAAGATGATGCTTCGGCAAATATATTGCCAGAAGTACATTAATAGAAATTCGTGCCTCCGCTTGACCCCTGTCTCACTTACATTTACAAAAAACAGTAGGCAATTTTTAATGACCCTGTCCTCCTCCGGTTTCTTCACCGCTCACCCAACTCACGACACGTTTAAAACGGTCACGCATTGCGGTGCAAAGGCGAACGTCATCGGCTACATCCAACCAGTCGCAGAGGACCTCGTGTCACTGTTTCAAGCGTTTCGTTGGAGGAACCGATTCGGTCTTATCGAAGCTACGTGATGTCCTTTTAGTTGGCACCACGTTGATACTTTTCGGGTCATGGTAGCCTGTAGATAAATAATTCAAAGCATTAATAATTTTCAAACGGTATCAAAGATAAACACTTAAAACAATTACAGCCTTATACACTCTTGTCACATAATGATGGTGTGTTGTTTTAGGTCAGACTGACACCATATGGGTCACTTAACTGTGATGAACAGTGGATTTATTTTTAATGGAGATCTACAGACAATCGAAACACTGAAGTTATAGCCTAAATCTCCAAATAAAATGTTACAACCCCCATACAAAAAAAATGTATTTTTATAGAAGGCACCAGCTTAAGAGAATCTCAATCTCAACGTGTAAACGCTTCCTAAAAAATTGGTGTTTGTCAAGGTGAACGGTAAAAGGTAATTTAACAACAAAGCAGGTAACCAGATGAACTGTGGATCAAATAATTTTGTTGTACCAAGATCCCCACAAAACAACCACCAAAAGACAAAATTAGTGAATTTCACAAATTGTTTGATTCACAGTTCTTCTGGTTACCTGCTTTGTTGTTAAATTACCTTTCACAGTTCACCTTGACAAACACCGTACATATATATATAAACACAAATAACTTGAGTTTATTTTAAGTTTTTTCGGAAACAGGTGTAGGCACACATGATTATGTTAGAAAGAGAAAAGAGATTTCTTACCGTACACCGTTGGTTTAATCTTGTCCTTTAATATTTCGCCGAGTTCTTCCCCTCTGGCTTCATC
>KZ891438.1:7017-17990 GCA_003456935.1 Machilis hrabei | reverse complement strand
CAAGTACATACATATATATTGGCTGTTTCAAAATACTCGACTATTCATAAAAGAGGCGTATTCGTGAATGTGAACCAAGATGCAGTGCGTTCTTATTTGTGTTGTTTGAGTTTCCATTTCCGATTATTTTTGTNTCTTACATTACATTTTCAAAACATGTCCTATCTCACATGAAATGTCATCTGCGTCATCAGTCTTACAAATTTTTAATTAATAATTGTACGACACTTTAACAAGTTATCTATCATTTTACTTAACGCAAAAAAGAAGAGTCGGAGAAAAAATATCACTGTACGTTATAATCTTATTTTACTTTATTCTCCTGACTTTGTTAGGGACAGGCCAGTGTTTTGGGATATACTGTACATTGTCAGGAGGAAGAAAATACATGATTCTCAGAACGATGCAGGAGAAAATAAAATGTACATTCTTTGGACTTTAATCTACAAGTACTTAATGATGTACTTTAAACTACACGAAATATTTTGTTTTGCAATTGGATTCAAAGCTTAAAGTGTCTTATAGTCCACATGTTAACCAAATCTATGTAAACAAATAATACAACATGGTATATAGCCCCAAAGTTCCTTTAATAACTTAGCAAGAATCACAAATTCAGCAATATTGTCCACTCATCATGAACAAAAATTGTACCAAACACCAATAAATGAACATTGATTCTTTATTGTTGTGTAGAATATGCCATTGTTCCTCTATTTTAAGCTTAGTAATACATATTTAATACACATGAATAAATGCAACTAAATATTTCCTCTTGCGATGGAACATACGTATATACAGTGTACTGTATAATTAAGACCTTTATCAGGAAATACTTAGGTTATCTCATTTGAATATCATATTCATTGTTTCCCTTTTATAACATTATTTTTTTACCTGTTGGTGTGATTTCTATTTTTCCAAATGTGTTATCATTTGCATACAAACCATAAGTTTTAATCACATTTTGTCCGATTTCTCTATGTGTTGTCTGATTGGCTGTTAAGCGTGCGATGTGACTGATTAGAAAAACGATCTTCATTGTTCTGAAATTGGACCAATCAAATCACTGAATCCAGTCTTGGAGAACAGCTATTATCCTATTAGCTGCACGTATTTCACAGGATACATTGCAAACCGGTGAAACTTGTAGGCGTGCAGGGTACTTACTGGCACTTAAGTGAACGTTAAACAATTCGTCTCATGACTGGTACTAACAAAGAATATAATAATAATAAATTATAAACTTTTACACGAATCAGACGAAGCATACATAGACGGGTTTTGGGATGTTAGATAGACAAGTCAAAGATATGTGAAATTGTAGACTGGCGTCACGTTAAATGTCATTGACTAAAATTGAAAGCTATCTTTTTTTTTCAGAAGGGTGTAGCATCTATAAACATTAGCAACCCTTTTTTATGTAGCTCACATCCGTTCTACACAACGTTACACACATCACAACTGTAACACTGACTCTTTTACTTAAACTCATAAGGTATTTTTGCAAAGATGCGCCCCAGGATACTATGTCTTTATAATCGTACTTCAAACAGCGACATAGGTGTCAAAATCAATTAAATGTTTACAGTATTTACTTANATTAAGAGTTAAAAGATGTTTATGAAACCAAATTTTGTTACAATCTATTTGTGCATTTTTCAGATATGTGTATCCTTTAAACAGTGATAAAGACCTGTTTATGCTTTCTTTCTATGAAAAAAATTACAAGCCTTTTACGGAGACCATGTGCATTCGCTGATTAGTGACCTTGTTTCAAATCGAAACCATTTAAACGATTTTGACCAAGTTTTGTGGAAATGAAAGTAGGCTAAATATAATTGTACCAAATTTTCAAGATGGTGGCTGTTGTTTGGTGTTGTTATGATGCCTGACCTCGATGACTGATTTTCGTTAAATTTCGTGTTAATGACCAGTGCTACTATACAGGACATTGCGTTTTCTTTTTATTTCAAAGTGGTGGCTTTTCGAGTGACATTTCGTCAAACCCTTAATTGATTGTTAATATTTTTATTTTATTATTACAATGTAGTATCTTAACATTGAATTTGAAGCAAATTAACTGGCACTTTGATTTTCCATTATCATTGATTTAAAAATATTGTATAAATATTGAATACTACTTTCAATAACTCATCTTGTGCCGGCAAGAAGTCAAATGACGCATATGAACGTCTTCAAGTTTACTCTTTTTTATTAAAGTACAAAAAAAAAAAAAGAAGAAAACATACAAGGCCTATAGAAGCTATTGCATTAAGTTTCTAGTTTCAAGAACTAAATCTTAAAAGTTGTAATCGAAGTGAATAGTAATACAATTTTTATAACGAAATTATGAATTACAATGTACGAGATGGGAAGAAAAATGGTACGACAACTATTTTGTTTTACTGTAGTTGATAATGTTCCAAATAAGTGCGCATACGTTTTGAGTACTTACAAATACTTTAATTACTTTTTTTCTTTATTAGCATTACGTTTTACACACTACATTTTCAGAAATATAGTTTTCATCGGATGACCGTTACTTTTAATATGCATTGAATGTCAATGTAAACAGAATAATAAAATAATACACTTATACTTTTAGTAATAGAGTGTATTTAGTTCTTTGTTTAGAAATTATTTATAACTACGCTCTACCCCTTAGTGAGCAGAGGAATAAGGTAAACATTTACGTGGCAAACTTCTGTAGACTACAGTTACAGGTTACCTAAACTAAAATATTATTATAACAAGTATGTACAGTATTCGCTTTTGAAACCTTAGGATAAATATATGAAAACAGTATGAAAATTTATGTTTAAAAGCCTATCAAGTAATATAATTGCGTGGTTCATTGTAGCTATGTTTAATAAATCAGAAGAAGTCCGTTTACAATCAGTGTTGTGTACTAGTTTTTCTATTAACTAAAAAACTGACTAAACTTTACGTTAGCTGGTAAATAAATGCGATACCAACATCTAATGCTGTTTTTTCTGAAGGTTGTACTGAGATGTTATATTTTTGCACAATTACGTTGTATAATTCTTCAAGTGTTGAGTAATTGTATCGCCTCTCATTAGTTTTTAATAATTGAATCGGTTTCTCATCGAGATGCATTTTTTTTATGTGCAGAAGCTATTTCTCAAAGCCTATTTTGTGTACAAAGTTGATTATTAAACAAATGTTTCAAGTACTGTCAGTTACACCAATTTCAATAAATTTTTTGCTACGTATTTGGTATCCAATCTTCAAAAAGTTATTTGAATACTTTTTTAACGTCTGTGAAACTGATATTTTTATTGTATTTGATTCAAAATAGCAGCATTTATTCTATTCTTGCAAAATAGTAAATTATACCATTCGTGTTGTTGTGTACGTCTGTCCATTTGATTGTTTTAATGCATCAAATCTGAAACGGATGAAACAATTTAAATTAAATTTAGAACTTTAGTTTTTTGAAACAACGAAAGAGCAAACTTAGATTTTTTTTTAGTATGACAGCCATTTCATTTTAAGTTATCTAATGGCATTACTGAACGTCTTTCTTGAATATATATATATATATATATATACGCCTAGCCTATTTGTTGAAAGTTAAAACCTAAGATGAGGTTAAAATTAGATCATCTATTTTGTTTTAATTTTAATCAAAAAGAGGTTGTCAAACTTTTAATCCTCTTCTGATTGAGGTCGTCTCAGAGTAGGCAATTTTATTATAGTTTAGTTCTGAATTCATGTCGGCTCATACACTCATAAAAATAATAAAAGGAACACCATAATTTTTCGAATCAATTTGTAATTTTAAAGGCTTGGTCAAATCTGGTCGAATTTGTACTTTGCAACAGTGAGAATGAAAGGAAAAACTGTCTACGGTTTCTGTCTTAATGTTATTTTGCAACATCTAAGCTATTTTAAACGAGTACGTGCATTTGGATAAAAAAATTAAAACAAATGAAAAAAATTCAAATTTAGTAGTAATGCATGGAGTATGGAATTGTTTTCGGAACTTTCTAAAGAACCATCTTTTGGCGAAAGTTATCAGCTTTTAAAAGGTTTTCGTACGATTTTTACCGCTTAGATATTGCAGTTTAAATAGAAAAGGTGCCAAAAAGCTGTAGAGGGCCATAAGTGGCCTAAGTTAGGTCGTACAGAAAATAAAAAAAGCAATATTAAGTTCAAAAAACTTCCTATAACCTCCCATTATCTGAAACATTTATTGGAAAGAATCTCATTAGAACGAATACAATTTCACGTAAGAAATACTTAAATAAGAGATGTAAATCAAACCCTGGTCGTATCATCAAAATAGGTCCAAAACAATATCCCATCGTAGAGTTGACGTTTTATTTTTGATATAAACAAAGTTTCATGTGAAACTCTTGAAATATTGCTGAGAAATTACAAATATTCGCCTTTTTCTATACATCAAGCCACACTTACTGGCTGAGTAACAGTTATACGTTTAGCAAGGTTTCGTAAAGATAAACCATTGTTAAAAAAATCGATCCTCTGTACTTCGATTTAACGAAAATGACGTCTCGGCATGGTTACACGAAATTTGTTCTTGTTGCGACAAATGCCGCAATACTGACAATGTTTAATTTTTTATCGCATACTTGTATCCATCAGCGTGTATACTTACAAGTNGATAACCGTGCTACAATCGTACTTCTTAAAGCCACAGTTTACAATTCATAGCAAAATACACTTTTGTCTGTGTGTTTACTCAGAGCATTCGTACGGTCGTGAGCATTTAAGTAAACAGAATGATGAGCAGACTTTAGCAGACTTCTGTAACCATGCCAAGACGTCATCTTCGTGAAAATGAAGTTCAAAGAGTGAGTGTTTTTCAGAGGCTTATTTATTTCTAAGAAATATTGCTAATCGTGTTGGTGTTAGTCATGCCGTTATAAATCGTGTTATAGCTCGATATCGAGAAAGGGGACATCTTCGTAGACGCGAAGGACAAGTCCGAAGGCGTATCACAACTTGTAGAAGGTAGTTACAAAGTGATTTAGAAGTTCCCTACAGACATATGCATGATGATAGGTGACGGTCTTTGAATGTTCTTTAGAAGTTGTTTTAACAAAAGTACACACTTAACTATAATTAACAACAAATATTGGAATACGAAAGATTTAGGAAGTGTTGAAGACTCTGGTGTACAGTTATTTCAATACAATAAATACTAGTCAACAGTAAAGGTAATTTTATGAACAAATGAAACGGTACCGATATTTTTGTTTTGTGTAGGTTCATTAAAATTTCCAGAATAATGTATTTTTCTTAAACATAGCCTATATGGCACAATAAATTTAAAACAAAAACAGGAAAGATTAGTTTAGTGTTTCGAGAAGTATGGTTTTCATTCATTCAAGTCACTTGTCTGAAAATAAAATTAGTTAAGTTAATCTTTGGTACCATTAAATATCCCCCTATACTAATTTTAAGCCAGTGTCGTAATTAGAACTTTTGGAAGATGATCATACATCTCAATTCTTAATAAAAGAAAAACAAATCTTGTGAATGCTCATACATTCTTTGTTAAACAACTTGTATTGCAGTACTGTCTCTGAGTTATGTGGACAATAACATATTATGAAAAGGGAATGCAAGCAGTATTTAAGAAATTAAAAATAAATATAAATCAAAAATATAATTGCAATTTTTATATTCAAAATTTAATTAGTGGTTATAAAGTTTATTTTAAAGTAAGATTTTGAATATGACATAAATGTATAAAAATAACTTTGTAGAACACGAGTTGTGTGTGTTTCCTTGTATGAAAGCTGAGTTTTAAATATATTTAGGACCATTTCATCACTTGAAAAGTTAAGTCACACACAAATAAGTTACATACATCAGCTTTTGTGGTGCCTCTGTGATAATATAGTACCAACATACCTGGTGACAATCGCCAAATATTACCGCATTGTAAGATTTTGAGTTAACACGATCTGCTCATAACAAAACCAAACTAATGAATGTGGCCGAAAACATTGTAGTTTTAAAGTACAAACCAGAAATTCTCTTGTTACTTGCCGACTGTCGTAATTATACGGTATGCTGGTAATTTGTTCTCCACACACAAGGCATTCGCAAAATCAAATTGTCTAATTATATTCATTAATGTTTCTCTTTTTTAATCTTGAGGCGTTTCTAAATACTTAAAGGTGTGTTTACTCTTGTTTGGATTTTAAACTAAAGAGTTCAAAACTTAATAATACTAACATATTTACAACATGATTGCTTGTAATAACGATGATGAAGTTTTACCTTGTACATTCTTGCTTCCATGCTCTGAGTATTATATTGTTAACGTTTTGAAAATATCATCAACGTGGTTTGATTGAAGTGTGCTTAGAGTTTGGTATTTGTTTACAGTTGAAATAACATTAAAACAGATAATGCAAAGACTGAACGACGATGTTATAGAGGGCTTAAAGAACTAGTGAGTGATAGCTAACTTATCAGATGGAAAGCATCCCATTAAAGTAAGCATTTATTGATTATCATGTCTGTTAACATCATGGAATGTGGAGGTTTATACTCTGATTTTAATTTCCATAACCATTGCACATATTAAGACATGTTTGCATATATATATATACACATGAAGTATTACAAGCTTATAGCTCCAGAAAGACTCGATCAATTTATATATGTTGATATTGGATTTTAATAACTCATGTGGGCTTCAGAAAAGCGTACATAATATGTCTCCCCGACCCCCTTTATCGGAGGACGTGGAACAACTTTGAAAGTTTGAACGAAACCGCCTAAAACAAATTACAATTATTAGTTTCCTACACAAAAAAGTATGTTTAGTTGGAACTTTTTATTTTTAATACGATTTGGTTGGTTAATTAAAAGCAATCAAAACACCAAATGAGTCAAAGTAAATTTGTTTGTTTTAGAAAACTCCTAACTTTATAAGTATGGACGAAGTGTAATCATATTTCCATTGCTTTAAGTTTTAACAATTTGGCAATACTGCATGCTCTAAAAATAATTACAAATTCTTCAATTTGGCAACGTTATTGAAATCTCACACATGTGCAAATAATAACCGCGTCTTAAATTTTTCAAAACTTTGTGTTACCTTTTTTAAAATTATAATTTATATTTGTGTACTTATTTTCTTTAATATATTGCACACAATAGCACATTGTAGGCTAATAACAAAATACGTCATTTTAAAATAGGGAAAATTATCTTATTATTGTTAATAAATGAGACAAAAATGCTCAGTACACATAAAATACTTAATTCTTGACAATATTTATAAAGATAAGTTTAGCACATGTTTCGAAAATTTTATAATATGAAATTTTACCAATGTTTTACGAAAGAGGTTGACATTTGTTTTCTCTTGCTGCTGTCGGCTATACAACCATAACACTAGCTTGTTTGCCGTACATTGGAGTCTTTGTGGTTACCAAAGTATCTGAAAATATTAAGTGCGATTCCTGTGTGAACCTTATAATCAAAATGCAGCTGATATGATATATGATATTTTAACAATATACACAATGTGTTGGATTTATCAGTTTAAAATAGAATGAAAAAGATGTAGTGGTTTTTTATTGTAATTTATTTTAGGAGCATATATTTGCAAGACTATATACTCGTTTATGGTGTAAAATGAATTTTCCAATAGGAAATTGCCATTTAATATAAATATCTATCGTACCTTCTAAAATTTGTGTGTGAGTGCTTTACTCATTTATTATAAAACGTTTTTAATTAATTTTTATTGATAAATTTAATGTTATGTACACCATTTGGTGTCGAGCAACTTTCATATGCTACTGTTGGTTGTAATATAATTACAAAATCAGTTCGGATATGAAGATTGTAATGTGTTAGGGTAAGGACACGTAGAAAGCTTGTTAGCAAGCGCCGACATTTTCAGCGAGCGAGAGAAAAAGTCACCAATCGCACAGGCGCAGACAATCATCCTTTGTGTGCGATTGGTGACTTTTTCTCTCGTTCACTGAAAATGTCGGCGCTTGTTAACAAGCGCTTGCAACAAGCTTTCTACGTGTCCTTACCCTTATGGAAGGATACGTCAAAATAAGGTTGAAGCAAATAGATCTTGTGTTGTGGAGGCGCATGATCTCAGCGCTCCGTGGCCAGAACTGTAACTTCTTCGATTTCAGTTGTACAGTAGAGATGGGAAGGCGAAAAGGTATAGCAGACGGCGATTACAAGACAGAGTAGCCATGTTGGGCGACGACATATAGTGAACGTGGCAACAGTGCACTATTAGTTTGCATGGCAACCAACTCTTTGCTTGCTTCAAAGTGCCATTTATTTTTCTCTCAAATAAAATTCACACTACCTACTTACGCATTTCATACTCAGTTATTTTTAAATCACGCAATCGAGACATTTCAAACGATCCTAAGCGCATCTTTGTTCGTCCTTCCTTCGGCTATGAACACGCCAATTTACGTTTATAACAAGAACTTCTATAATTTTCAAAAACATGATTTGATGTTTGGTTGCAATCGAACAATTCATTCTCATTCTACAAGAGCTTAAACTTGGGGATCCGTACGCGAGGGCCTCAAAAAGTGGTAGTTGTTTAGTTTCGGCTTAAATAACATTAAAAACATTTTAAAATATTTTTTGGCAATTTCTGAAATCTACATAAATAAAAAAACTTCTGTCGGGGAAAAAATTTAGATTGGCCTAGCCGTTCTCAAACTCAAGTATCCATAATTTTGACTCCAATAGTAGGTAGGCGAGTTGGTGCCGAAGATTCTAGGTTCGATTCCTGCTTGGCGTGGTCATATGTAAGGACTACTGACAGGCTATTTTATTAATGTTCACCGGTCTTCAAGACAAATGCTCCTGAGAATTTAGACCTTACCTTGTTTGTGTCCTAAGAGCATCTCCATGAAAAAACATGTTATAGGCCCTACTAATTTTTTAGTTGAGGATGTCCATATATATATCTTTGTTAATAATAAATTTGCTTGCATTTACAAATTTAAATAAATTTGATAACTGCCGTACAATTTCAACATGTAAGAGACTTTTCTTTTTACTTACAGAAGCGCTACTCAATGCTTGGGATCGAATAAAAAATGGCAGTTGAGTTTGTAAGAAAATGTGGACGTTGGCTTGTTGTTGAGATAATCATTTTGTGCTGCACGGCAATGATGAGAAATTAATTAATTCATGGTACCTGTGAAAAACATGATTGTTTATTTTTAGTTTGACACTTAATTTTTAGGCAACTTAAAAAAATAGTATTAAATGTATGATATGGTAACATTTTTTCAGACCTATTTTACCCGAAACTAAGAGTCTTCAAGGTCGTGGTACAAAGAATTACACTACTCACGCTACGTGCTTGTAAATTAATTTTTGTGTGTGTTGGGCTTAGGTCTTTATGTTTTTAAGTAAATATTGGGTGCCAAGAAAAATACGTCAAGCACTTCTTGAATAGTGCTCTATAGAAACGAGATGTAAACTTTAAACCTGAGGATCTTCCACAAAACCTCAACATCCCCACACTTAAGAAGAATAGCAAATAATATTCGTATAGTTGAAGTTATATCCCAAGACAAGATGTCTTCAAAATATTTTTTTAAGTAATAATATTCTTTTTTTGTTTTCCACTCGAAAGGTACTACAACAACCAACAACAACAGGATAAAACAATAAGCAAAGATGAGTTTCCGTTATTCAACGAAACATCTGCTGCAAGCACTGCTTCAGAGCGATTAACAGGCGAGCCGTAGGTCTCTTGGTTTCCAGTTAACAGTGGCCCTAACACAATATGTCAAACTGGTCTCCCGCAGTGGATCACAATTAGTTCCAGTACATTGGGATATTTGGTTAACGCTTAATAATCATAAGAGTTTACAGAACGTTAGACAGTAGACTATTCATATTGGTTATAACTGACGAAATAAAGCACATTACGTTTCATGTAAACAAACATTTCCAAGTGACTACTCAGCAACATAGACAGATGAGTGGTTCTGCGTATATTTCACAAAAGAAGCCGTCGCCTCCTCTTTTGCAGGCAGCTCGGTAAAAAGTATTTTGTTAACCTAATCGGTGGTAAAGACTTTTGAAATTATTGAGGTTAGTTGAAGTTCAATTTATTCTTTGAATAAAAGGTTTATTTTTTAGAAGTAGTTATTTTGGAAGTGAGATATGAATGTTTTATCTTGTTTCTGAGTGAAAATTATTTTTGAAAAATGCTTTATCCTCATTGTTACAGGACTTGTGATTTGATAAATAAAAATGGACAAATTTGGAAACTGTGTTTTACGGTTGGTGCTGGTCAATTTTTGTTTGTAAATGTCTTTTCAACGTATAGTGTAGGGGCTTATGTTGCAAAGCCAAGGCCCGTGGGCATCGAATGTTTATTCTTGGCACCATGGATATTTTTTAAGAGAAGCTTATTCTGATCCCAAAAAAATGATGGTGCTATTTTTCCTGACACTCTAAAGATATTTTTTCAACGCCATTTGTGAACCAACCCTAATTTGGAATTTTTCAGATAATTTCTTTTCGTATTTTGTGTTTGTTCCTATAACAAACATAGGCAAGTAACGTATCAAATGAAAGGTAAATAGGACTAGATTATGATTATCATGTGGTGAAGTTCACTTTTTGGTAATTTATCATTGTTGCAACGTTATCGAAGCATGGTGGCCTTGGCCCTGAAACATAAGCCCCTACACATAACTATAAATTTAATAAACCTGTTTTTAAATACCGCCATATCAACTAATAACGATACAAAGATTCCGAACGTCAAATTAGTTATATTAAGATGAAAGTACAAACTTTGTGTTATATAGTGTGTTGATTGTACATTACACAATGAACAGAAGTTAAGCATTTGAACGTCTACAGCAATACATGTAATTGTTCATGTAGTGTTATTAAGCAAGTGCACTAGATTTGCAGGTCTCGCTGAGTCAGCCAAGGTGAACGGACGT
>KZ891431.1:3918-15677 GCA_003456935.1 Machilis hrabei | reverse complement strand
ATTCTGCTATACACTGTATGTGCAGAAATAACCAGCAATTTTTTTTAAACAAGAGGTATTTTTGCACAGCTCAAAAACACTTTCATTTAAAAATTAATTTTAACTGTACACTGTGTCACAGTTATTTCATCTTCTGAGAATAGTCTGTTATTTCTCCTCCACGTTTTGTTCACGAAAAGGTTTATTTGCCTTGTATAGAACTACAACCTATATAATGCAGTTCTGTATTTGGCAGTCATAGTATGACAAGGAAACATATGCCCTTCCCAATTGCATTTTACTTTTGCAACAGCCATTTATTTCCCAAGTCTCATAAACGCTCATTTCATACTTGTAACAAACTCCTCTACTATACTCAATGTTAAGAGCTGTGGCAAATCTTATTTTGTTTTAGATCAGCTGGTGCCACGTGTATAAGAGAAGGGGTTAGAGAACAAAAAAGAACGAATGAGAGAAGGGTGAAGTTAGAAGAACAGATGTACGAAAAAGAAAATGTTTAGCTAACTTCACATACCTTTGCTTTGAAAATTAGACATCAGCTGACTACAATAACTGCTCCTAACATCTCCTTCAGTAGATGAAGCAGGAGGTTGAGGTCGTGAATGGTGCTAAAAATAAGTTAAACAAAACAATTTTACAAAAATATACTTTTTTCTGTGTGGAGGGTAAGAAAGAAAGATTAAGAAAACTTATATTCTAGAAATGCTTAAGAGAAAGTAAAAAATAAGTACTGTATTTTCCTTATCCCAAATTTCTTACTGCTATTCAGTATTCTGGAAGCACTGACCAACCTTATTTTTAGGAATCCACCATTTCTAAAAAAATACCTGCCAAATTTAGATATGCTTAAAATAAATATTTCAAAACACAGCAGTTTTGAGAACTATTTAACATAGAAGAAGAAGTACATAAAAACTGTTATTTAAGCAATATGTTTGTTTAGTAGGATGTAGCACCAAGCACCCAGAGTTGCCAGAAGGATTTATTATTTTTTAAGACTTCTGACACAAACTCTTAGCTCCTTATGCCAGTTGGTGGCCGAGTTTTATTAATTATTACCCGAGATGTTAGAGTCAAATAGTTTTGTGTTACACTTCAACCTTTTGAGTTGATGAACAAAGACAAGGGAGATTCCTGAAGAAAGAGGTCATTAACTGAATACATTCTTTCTCCTAAACGTCTTAGGCTTTCAGCCAGAAAATTTAGAGCAAANAATAGTTATTAGAGTAAAATTAAAAAGTTCAATTCAACTGTAATGAATTAACTGCACAGTGACATAGAGCGAGTTATGATTCCTATNGACCATCAATGAGGGGTATGCTCCAAAGACCCATATCCTCTTTTGCTCTTTCCAAAGTGACACATTCACAGATTTCTATACCTTACTAGATCGCCAACTTGCACATTGGTCGAAGTGAAGCCACCGACTGCCATTTGCAATGTGGACAAGAACGGCTCTCCTGGCAAAACTTTTCAATGCCACCCTCTGTACTTACCTTGTTTAACTGTTGCCAGAAGGCACAAATATTAATTTTAAAACAAAAACACTCTTCTCAGTATGTTTGCACTTAAATTGCTCTGTTTACAGAAATATGTTGACACATAAGTTGTAATACCAGATCTAATATATTGAGGTTCTACATACAGATTAAACATAGAAGAACGAATTAACTGAAACTGTTTGTCNGTAATTCACAGACTGAAACCAAACCCCAATTCCTAAATGACAACGAGACANTGCTCAACACTCATTATTGTTTTAATACATCAATTAGCAATGTTTTACACACTTACCATACAACTGTAGATCAATATTCATTCACTTCAAATANACTCACAAGAAAAACTGCAAACTATCTTTTTTCGAATGACGGTTACTGCAACCAGAAGCCACACATGACATTGGCACGTTTGTTTACTTGTCTTGACATCCAATCTTGCCCACATAACAAATGGCGGCCAGCGACTTCACAACAAAAACGACAGTTAGCCCTCTAGTGATTATGAATATAACTCTGTGGACACGTTTAAAGGAAAAGACAGCAAGTGAATAGGTCTTAGCTAAACTGCTTGAAGAAAATCAAGAGATATAGCAAAGGAGAGCATAAAGTCAATATCTTGCACACAGTCAAAGATTTTNTTCTTTACAATAAATTTGTAACCAGTACAGGATTTTCTTTCACCAATGAGATGATAATGTTGATGTATAGTGTTTAACATCCAGCTGACACTACATAGGTCATTTTCAGGACAGTTTACAATGCTTATTTTTGGTAAATGGGGATGAATGAACATCACAANCATTCGAGACGGTTTACGCATATCCAGCAAACACTATTTTTATGAAGGCGATGATGAACAATTTGTATTGAGACAGTGAATAACACCCAGCCCTTGCCAGGAATCGAATCTGGGACCTCGGCGTGGATTGCCAAATGGCTAACCACTAGACTAAAGGGACCACCCTCTCCAATGAGAAGTTGTATTTTTTTAATTACATGAATGATTTAACAAAATAATAAGACGTTCGGGTCAATTAATCACAAGTGGTCCAATTTATGGGTCAGCATACCCAGATTCTCATTAACCAGCCATGTACTTTTCAGTATTCGGGTTTACCCTTACAACCACATACTCGTTATGCCCAACAAACCCATTATACTTGATATANTCTGCATTAGTACTGTCTGTTTTTTAACTCATATCTGCTATGAATTTTGATCAAACGCTATCAGAATAGTAGAATTCGAGGAACGGAGCNACCCGANAAAAAAAAAATAGTTCNATCACATCGGTCNCTCAGCCAATCACGCGATGTTTCTATGATTTGGAGCACAAATCTCATTCGGCTGTCTGGTTGCACATAACTATCAGGATCATGGGAAAAGGATTTACTCTTTCCCACCCCCAACAGCATTCCTTAAGTGAATGGTTTTGGTGTGTAGTCTCAAGGCTTACCTCTGATTGCCAGGCAACCCCTTTTTCTAAGAGATGTTCACCTCTAAAGTCCTAACAATTGAATTGTGATTAAACAGTTTATTTGGGTACTGAAAGTAACTGGTAATAACAGGCCCAGTATTAGGTACCCCAATACCCAATCTGTATGCCCACCCTTAGTCCAATTATGAATTACCTGATTACTTGAGCAACTTGACATAACAAAAAAAAATTATGTGTGGTCATACCTATGTATCTATAGTGCAAACCCATTAATATTATTTTATTTTTATCATCTATGGCTAAGAAATGACAACCATTGTGTATGGCGTTTTTCACATTTACATATGTTTTGTGCGCCAGGAAATACTTCTATGAGACAGACCNGAATGAAACCTTCATGATCTACTTATCCACCAAACAACCCAAATCATTTTGCTCAAATGCCAAACACAAGCATGCCTGCTTATTCTTATTCACCTCCTCAACAATATTTGCCTAGAAATCCTCAGTATAACACCGCGTCGTATTCAAACTCGCAGAATAACTAGCCTACGGTGAACATGTTGAA
Source organism: Machilis hrabei (assembly GCA_003456935.1). NCBI lineage: Eukaryota > Metazoa > Arthropoda > Insecta > Archaeognatha > Machilidae > Machilis > Machilis hrabei. Next base: position 12,169 of record KZ891431.1, on the reverse strand, counting down.
TAGGTCCACACCTAGTAGATATCGGCCAAACTCGAGAAGTAGAGGAAATAGAGTGAGATTTAATCTGCAGCCATCGGGTACTACTAGTAGATCAACCACCCAGTCGACTGTAGGGAAACCAATTAGAACAAATTAACAGACCAACTCAAGGTTATGTGGATCAAGGTATTTACTGTACACGTGGACAGGAACAAGAGCAGGGAAACAAGATAGGGGAACCTCAAATGTGAGTCTGAGTGTTTATCCCGGTCACAAGGTGAAGCCAGAACAGGAATAATAGCACCAATTGGACTCACAAAACAGCTTATCCAAGGTAAATGTACTAAATAAACTAAATATTAATTGTTTTGCAACCTTAGCTGAGATGCTAGAACCATTAANGAATGAAATAGATTCTGAACAAGTGGAAGAAGTGTNTTCTAAGATCTTTAAAGTGGAAAAGCGTAATGTTAACGGAAGTGAAGAAAGGTTAGGTGATTAACAAAAGGAGTGGATGTAGAATTATAAGAATCAGAGGAGGAGAGGGAGAGTGGTATTCAGCAATCGGTGACAAACTTAAATGTTGAAGTTGATGATTTTACAAATATAGAATTTCACGAAGAGAGGCCAAATAAGGAACTTGTTATGTTAAACNCTTTAGATACAAGGGAAAACCTTATTCATTGTATATTCACAAGTACCGATAAACAGATATCATGTATATTAAAGTTCCTAAGAGGCTCAATGTTGAAACTAGGATTTGTGCTGTAAATAGTTCAATTGCGCAAAAAGCCAATGACGAAAGTTCTGCTGAAATAATATAAACTCCTATCATGCACACTGATTTGGAGATAAAATACTCTCGATTACTACAAGTTAGAGCACATAAACCACTTATATTTCATTCTGGTAGTAAAACAAATAATTTTGATTTAGTAGCCACATTTCTTGGAAATTATGATATTGAGAAGAAATGAACGGACGTAGTGACTTCTGATCCTAAGAAGCGTAAAAAGGTTAAAGTAAAAGTCAAGGACGATTCTTCGAGAATCTCTTGTAACATATGTAAATACAGGCTTATGTAAATTTTATATTAATCAATATTCGTTAGTCATAAATATAGAGTTCTCGAGGATATTAAATAATTTAAATGTATAAATCTTGAGGAGTTTAAAGTGCGTATGTTTATTTTTCCATAGGCATCTTACGTAAATTTTATCAACTTTTTAAATATTAATTAAACGAAAGGGCAGTATTTTTAAACTCTTTATCAGTAAAATTAAACTGGGAAAACCAAGTTTCAGTAATAAATTCCTATTATAAACGTAGCTATTAAATAATTAAGAAACTAAATTGGTGTAATTAAATATCGGCCATTTAAGTTTAGAAAGCGTGAATCTCTGAAACGGGGCAAAACCTCTTGAAGTTTTTCCCCGAAGTTAACTCATGATTTAAATGATGTAGTATGGAAGGTTCTGGAAAAAACATGGGGAGTTTTTGGACCAAAAATCTTCGGCTGGCTGAGCTTCGACAACTTGCTAACAGAGGACGCACACGAGGTGTGGCGCATAAGCGTGAGGATACAGCAAGCAGTGGAATTCGAGTCACGACCCCATTCACTTCTCGGCCAATTTAGTCACGTTAAATTTATCAAAATTCTTATCTAAATTAACATTTTCTCCGTTGGGTTGTTTCATAAAACCTATAACTACGAAACAGTACAGCAGTGAACATTTCGGAAATAGTCGTAATTATCCTGTGGTGACTAGTTATGATTTGGTGAGTGGTATGCCTCATGGCAAACAGCAGCCATTGTTCCTGATTCATCTTGACGGCTTAGCATAAATTTGGTAAAGTACAAGTTGTATATTTTTGGAAAGTCTACCTTGTGGAATCCAAGTGATATTATAACGGCGGAATGGAGGCAAACTGAAATNTTACGTGGAACTCTACTCGTCAAAGCTTCCATATTATTACGCAACATTTAAACGCCTATTTTCACTTGATGGATTGCAGATTTCTGATCAGGTTCCGTGGAAGCATAAGCTATATTTCAGTTCCGATGGCATACGATCACAAATAATAAAAAGGTTAAATATAATTTTTATTTTTACATAACGTTTCGAGATATTTTAGTCTATTTGTCAGATGTATACAATATACAGTTACTAACATTTTCAAAGTACTTAAATTTACTTTTGTATTAAATGCATTTGGTCGTGTATCTTTTGCCAGATGTGTGATTTATCCATCAAAATTGGAATTATAGTTTGAGGTGTAGCGGCAGGCTGAATTGTAGACGACTTCCGTTGTACAACGTTCATCAACTGGAAGAGGAGTGCGGGGATGCAGTATCGTAACTGGTGATGAGATTGGGAGAATAAAAAATTGTGACACTTACTTAATAAACATAGACCTTGCGACACGTTGAAGCTAACTATCAGTGTGATCTTCATCACTCGTGGGGAAAGACTTCCCATATTTTTTTTTATATTTTTGGGGGGATTTGGACTGGGTCTCGAACCCATGTTCACTTAACGGTGTTAAGACGAAAAGAGATGAAATAGGCTACTAAGATTTCTTAGTGCATCGAGTGGAAAACAGTGTTCTGCATTCATTTTCTAGTGTTGTGAATATACTTGCCATACCTACAACATAAATTCAATTTATTCATGTCATCAAGTGTTTCTTTATACCGTAAGCCTACGGCAATTGGAAATAACCATCTTACCTACTCCGTAACTATGAAACTTGAGCAGTGGTTAACCATTTTTCTCTGTAATTTATCTTATCTTGCATACATTGACCTTATTTCATTGAACCAAGCAAGGTGATTTATAGTTCGACCAGTGAAGCTGGAGTTGGCAATTGGAAATAACCATCTTACCTACTCCGTAACTATGAAACTTGAGCAGTGGTTAACCATTTTTCTCAGTAATTTATCTTATCTTGCATACATTGACCTTATTTCATTGAACCAAGCTAGGTGATTTATAGTTCGACCAGTGAAGCTGGAGTTGATGTAAAGTGTTTGAATCAGATTCATTGTGTTAATACATACTCCCGTTCACATCATTCAAGTAATTAAGGTTCGGATGTGATCATTGGTGACTAGTCTTTTTTATAACTAAATACCAGGAAGTTGCAATATGTACTTCTTTTGTTAAATCTTGGTTGAACTATACTGTTATATACGAGTACCCTAGTGGCGGTACACCTGTTGGTTTTCTGTTTCCTTACTTATATATTTCTCATGTGATCTGTTGCTGAAATTATATTATAACTGTTTGTTCAGCGCAACGACTTGAGGCCAGCCCATGTAGGTCATTGACCTTGTATTGCCTTGAGTTAGGATGTGTTTCAACATATATTGATTGTATTATTGAGTATTTCATGTTCAAAAGGCATACACTAACGAATGTTAAATCAATTAAATGCCACCTATGTCTTAATCAACTGCGACTATTGATTTCATCGTATGTGGTTTCTTTTCCTTCTTGCAATAAAGCAAATATTTCATAAATGGTATATTTATTTGTGTGTGAGCAATCCCAAGGAGACTTCTCTGAAGGTTTCAGACCAAATCCTCGCTCAAAATGGAATGTACCAAAACAATACTTATCCCCTTCTAATCTGCAAGTTCTCGGACTGTGATACGACGGTCCTGGATGACAAAGTCTGCACTTGGTCAATGACCTCATCATTTCAGCTTGTTGATGACCTACCGAAACTTGAGTCGCTCTCCACCGACATGCACCCATCTTTGAACCTGTTGTACCACTCCTTAATTTGTGTGACGTCCGTGGAATCATCGCCGAAACCCTGCTGAATCTTTCGAATGGTTTCCACTTGGGTATCACCAAGCTTGATGCAATACCGCTGTTCAAGTCGTTCCATCATTTCACGGAAAATGAAAANCCCTCACTCACACGCCGACTGCCAGCGACTGATGCTCTTTGCGGGCGGGAAACAATTCACACATGCGCATGTAGGTGCCCCCTCCACCGTTCTACCAGAGGACACCTCATGTGCTTCATTTGTTACCGCAGAAAAAAATCAGATTGGATACATTTTGAACAGACCTCGTAGATGCGACTCCAATAATAATTACACGCTATGATCGATTAGAAAGGAAGGACTTTAACCAGTTAAGAATTGAACGATCTATTTTATAAGCCTCTAGCTTGTGTAACAGCTGCAAGTGAGGTACAGTGTCAAAAGCTTTACTGAAATCCTGTCTACAATTTTTGATAGTTCTTCCACTAGTAAAAGTAATTGCATTTTACAAGGTAAACCCTTATGTAATCTGTGTTGTTCCCTAAATAGTAACCCCCTGATTGTCTAAATGTTTAATTATATTGCTGCCAATAATGTGCTCTAGCAGCTTACAGAAGTGAGAAAAACAGGCATATAATTCATAGGATGCTGTTTCTCTCTTCCGGAACAAAGTTAAATGTTGCCAGTCGTTTGGAATTTTTCCAAGGAATAAACTCTTCCGATATAAAGTTGTAACAGTTGGTCCTAGATCTTCAGCTAAAACATAGTAAATGAGAGTTGGAATACTGTCAGGCCCGGAGGCCTTATTTGGATCAACAGACAATAAAATCTTGACTATCTCTTCATTGGTGATTAACACCTCTGGCATGTCCTTGACGTTTTCGATAACCAAATGAAGTATATTATTCAAATTTTCATCTGTAAACATTAAGCTACATTGAAAGTTTAGCAAGTCTGCATTTTTGCATGTCTGCAATACGATTTCCCCATTCCTGTCCTTCAGCGGTGGAATTGACGTTTCTCCCGTTTTTTTTTTTTTATAGATTGCCAGAACCGAACCTTTTGGGATTATCAGACAGAAATGAAACTAAATCCTGTTTCTCAAATTTTAGGAAGGATGTTAAAAGTGCAGTCCACCGATAAGTGTTCGATGTAAAAGTNCCTGCCACTAGCAATGTGTAAAGTGAGTGGCGACATTCAATCATCCAGAAGCATCGTTGCAATGCAGATGGGGTTTCCATTAGACCATTACTGTCAGAATCATGCTACTATAAACTCAAATAATTAAATCAAATCCACACTAACAAAGATGTGTTGTGTTAATTTGCATGAACATGTCCTGGTTCATTAGGTGATGAGGACAACCTAGATCGAATTNTATTGGTACCTCACTGCATGTCTTTGACAGTTATACATACACAATGAAGCCTAACTCTTGGGCTAGAATAGCTATGTGTGTCACTGTAGCGGAATTTAGATCACATTAATCTAGTAAAACCCTAGAATATGCTTCGGCCTTATTATATTTTTTGATGCAGTTGGGCCCGAACATTACGGTCATCCAAGTTACAAACACTCCGTCATGGAAANGTTTCACGAAGAAGAAAATGACCAAAACGTACACATACAATATATCTAGTAAAATAAGTTGCAAATGAAAAAAAAATAAAATCACTGTTTTTAACTGAAAAACTCTACAGCTTAGCATTCATTAAACAAAATTTCCTCCAACAAAGCGACGAAACGACATTCAACATATTCACACCAATATTAAGATCTACCTTAAAAATATCCTGCACTGATATTTTTCTCACTTGTGTTGGATTGTATTCCTTTGTGGTTAGTGGCTGCTGGTCATGAGCCCCAGATTGCTTTGTGGTCGACTGTTTGTGATCGCCAAGCCCTAAAACTTTCAACAACTTTTCTTGTGCATTGTCTGCTGACTGAAAAAGACGAGCAAAGTAGAATAAGAACACAGAAGCACATTATACAAAAATGTGACTGAAAAATACTGGCAACTGTCAATATATTACTTTAATTACAATGACAAGTTTACAAAGTTTTGCTTTGCAATCTATAATTTCAGAAAAGTGTTTGGAGTGCATGAACAGGCAATGTCCTATACATGACTCCAATACAAAAGAATAAATTATTACACACATAAAATAGTAACCCACTGTACTATACTTCGCTAATGCATAGCTTTTCAATTATATTCATTACATTAATTTGGGCGCTAGCTCTGCTCTTAATGTGGTTTTACGGCAGCAGTGTTTCAGCTTTCAATCCAAGCAATTCATTAAATTTATGTTTTCAGCATTTGTATAGGTCAAAAGTTATTGCACAGTTAAGAGTCAGAATTGCTCAAATGTTCTGAGTTTAGAATGTCAGAACTGGACATTTGAATTTACCACTGACTTATATTGAACACAATCGCAAAAGTTCAAAGCAAGCATTAAATGAGAATGTGTTGCCTTTTGNGCAGTAATAAATTTAAAGTTAATTTTTGGAAATATAAGAGTAAATTTGGATACAAAAAAAGTAAAAACAAAGTGTATTCCCGATTGCTGGTTAACATCAAGTTAACTATTTTATTATTTTATTATCATAAGGTATCAATGACCAGAGTGTGGGTGTGCCTCATACTTCAGTGCGAACTTAGGTAGTAGTCTTGTCCTTGTCTGAGATGATGTGTTTTTCAGAGAACACAATCTTCTTCCTTTGAGTGTAATTCTTTACAGTGTCTACTAAATCACTCCCCTTGCTTTCTTTGACTGTTCACGATTTTTCTTTCTTTACCTTCTAACCAGTTTATTGGATTATCGCTTGTTTTCGGCATTTTCTGGAACTAGAGAGCTTGTAAGATTCAAAATAGTGATCCTTATAATTCACACCCAACAATAACTTGCTGTAAATAAATCTGGTCGATTGGCTTTTCATACAATTCAGGTTAAATCTGTAGAACTTAGAAGTTGGTCTCAATTTTTGTGGTTCCCTTCTAAATTAAGCCTTAATTTGTACTTTATATTGTGGTTCCTTTTTTAATGGGTTTGCAGAAATGCGGTTGAGTGAAATAAACTTTAATTTGACATACCAGTTATTACAGTTATCGCACTCTACTTGCAACCCCAATTAAGTTGGAGTTACACATCACAAAATACCTTCAAAATTTAAATCAAACTTCACACCAATTACAACTAGAAATTACACAAATTTTCCACAGCCAGGATTCATGGTTGACCAGACCTAGTACCTAACTTCGAAAGCAAACACAATAGCTCAATTTCAGGGAACACTAACATTTTATTTGGATGCCGGACAAATTTACAACGAGTACAGACCCACCCACAAAGATACATATCCCAACCCAACACTTAATTCATTCCCATTTTCCCCTCAAATATGAACTTCAGTTCTTATTCGTCGACATCGCGTATGAAATGGCATTCGTTAGAATCATTACTGTTTGTGAAAGTTTATCAGAAAGTTAAACTCGAAGTTGAAATTACGGAACAAAGTTTATACTGAAGGTTTCCCTTCCGAGCTCGGAATATTATAGAAATTAGTTGGATCTTACCAGGTTTGGTTGCTGTCGTTGAAGTCTGTAGGAAATTCAGTCGTGGTACATAGCTATTAGTCGGATGGAAGCAGTTAATTGGCTATTGTGTCGTGAATATTAAATTGTAGCTGGATTAGAACCATGTTCTAATAACTGATTTAGACCTAAATTTCACTAATAAATTATGCGACTGCACGCTGTCAGATCTATATCGCTTCTCCTTTCGTTCCTTCCAAACATTTTACATATCACCGTGGATACTAGTGTTGCTTTGGTCTCCATGACTCCAGAGTAAACAACACAAGTTTTCTGATCACTTTTGCCGCNTNGAACCACTTTACTGCTACTTCGGACTACTTTCTCAAGTTAAAGTTTACATTGAAATAATTTTGTCTTTTCCTTCTCGTTCCATAATTTATGTTAATTCACTATTGTCACTTTTTCGATGAACTTTCTGCTAATTCCGTCTTAATTTCTGAATAATTTACACTTCGTAGGTTCGCTGGCTGATATCCTTCCGCCAGGTAAACGTCCCATAACACACAGAATTACTCTCTGCATTCACTCACAGCTGACCGGCACTCGGAAGAAAAAAATTGCTATTTTCTTGACAAGTATAAAATTTTGCGTAAATAAAATTATACTTATTTCGAACCTAGCTTTTAACCTAAACCCTTCTAACTCAACTAAACTTACTTTTTCGTCCTTTAATTAAATTTAACTCCTATGTTATGTTATACAGTGTTAGCATTTAATGGTTATGGTGAGCTTAATAATTATTGTGGATAATAGATTAGGGACTCTCAATAATTGAGAATCCATTTCTTTAGAGGTGATTAAAAACTAGGCTGGTGATGGATGATCTTACTGGGATTATTATGATCCTACTTACATATACATCCAAGATAACCAGAATGTATATCTACATCTTACGCC
>KZ891397.1:4003-16029 GCA_003456935.1 Machilis hrabei | reverse complement strand
GCCAAAATAAACTTTGCCCGAAAATAAACATATTTCAAAAATTTATAAATTTGAGGTCAATTGACCTAATTAACACGACACCTCATTAAATCGACTGAGATTCACAAATACACCTGAACAGGCCGACCAGATCATTCACACACACGTACTACTGTCTGGTAATACCAATGACGTCACGGCCGCCATTTTGAAATATAATGACACTATATCTCTCTCTCGTCGGTTTAATGGATTACATGAAGGTAGAAATGTGTCCCATCAGAGTTTTGGCAAATTGGTTGACAAATTTAAAACAACAGGCATCGTTGTAATGCACAAAGGGTCAGGTATGCCCAAAACGGTCACAGTTTTTGCTTCCACTCATGTTAATCCTCAGCAGTCAGTAAAGGAAATGTGTTGCCAAATCATCAGTCCATAACACCATAAATTCCATCCTTATAAGATGCACATTCACCAACAGCGTGGGGAAGATAATTTTGCTAGGAGAACTGACTCCTGTGAAGAAATGACCCAGTTGTTCACGGAGACCCTCGATTAGTGAAGCACATAATGTTCTCAGACGAGTGCACGTTTTATTTAAACGATGAAGTTAACAAGCACAACTTAAGATATTGGTCCCAAACTAGCTCTCATGTTCTCAGGGAGGGCTACACACAGCATCATGATAAGATAGATGTGTGGACTGGGATTCTGGTGGATCGCATTTTTGGACCGTTATTCTTTCGGGGCAATATGAATAGTGACTTGTATTTAAACATATTGGAAAACACCATTTATCCCCTCATTACTGAGAACGAAACTGACGACAAAGGTGTTACAGTGTTCGATGAGCATTCACTCTTATTTCAACATGACGGTCATCCAACCCATACAAGCAGAGTTGGTTTGTCAGTTTTTGCATGACAAGTTTCCAGGAATATGGATTTGGTATAGGGGTCCAATCTTATGGCCTGCAAGATCGCCCAACCGAACACCGGTAGACTTCTTCCTTTGGGACCATCTTAAGGCTGTAGTTTACCGAACTCAACCGAACAGCCTAGTCGAGATACGAAGAAGAATAACTGATGGATGTCGCAACATCTCAAACGACACACTTGCAAGAGTAAGAGAGGAATTCCAACATCGTCTTCACCATTGCTTAGCAGTACATGAAGCTCAGTTCGAACAGCTATTGTGATTTATTGTTGGACAAAAATCTAATAAATATTTCACAGGTAAGACCTGTTCATTATTACGTATTTGGTAGAACCCAAGCTGTTTCTATTTGTTTATTTGAGGTATTTATTTTTGTAGTTATGGTTCACGGATGCCTTACAGCATGCGTGTATGCAGGATGTATCGTTACTATTTTGTANTTAGTCATAAGCCTGCATAAACCAAAGGCAAGTCTTCGTTGAGTTTTTGGTCTCCATGTTGAATTAGAGAGAGGGAAATTTAAATAACATTACACCATCGTTTTTCTTTTGAAAATACATTTAATTTGATATATGACTTGATCCCCTTTCCCATTTAAGATTTTCAAGTATCCTCTTAGAAAACTCCCTCACCCAGGGGAATCAACCCATTTTACACAACCATAATTGTATCCCCTCTATATAAGTGACAATTCCGTTGACTCCTTTTATTTTCCACTTCTACATCATTTGATACACAGGATGGTAACTGACTTATGGCCTCCTCCTGTATAATTAGTCATCGAGGTTTTAGGGTCAACCCGTCTGTCAAACAGTCGTAGTGCTCAGTGAGCAACTCAGCAGTCATGTCTGGAGTCCAATAGAAATTACTGTTCTGTACTTGAGTGGTTAACCAGATCGTAAGACTCAGAAGAACTGATTGGATGTGATCTGGAAATTGAGTATTAACATGTATGGAAGGAGTGGGCTGGGAATTTGGATAGAGGTGTGAATGGATTTAGGTTTTGGGTGGCGTTCATCCTCGCGTCTGTTGGTGACGTAGCCTCCCTTTGGGTACCTTTATTGGTACCGCTTCTTGGTTTCTCACGGTTGTTAGAACTTCAACCTTTTATTGGCAACCTTCATGTTGCACTCCTTCTTTGATTCATTGTTTAGGTATATCTAACGACCCAATGACGATTTGAATAAGCTTCGTGGTTGTGTTTGGAGACAATGATTTAAGGCGGAGAGCGCGTTGAACGTTTGTTAGATGTCCCACTGATACCGATGTGGTCCGTTAGAGACACCCGCGGTGTGTGCCTTCTTTATGCTGCGTATTTGCTCGTAATGGTCGTGGACTACTTGCAAATCGTCGTCTTCTAACTTCTTCCTGCTCAAATTTGAACGAATGATCGTAGTACTGGATATCCTTTATCATGTAAAAAACGTTTGTATATGTTATACTCTCATTAAATAGTTCAAATGAACTCTAATTTACACNCGAATTACCATACCTATGTACCANACATAGGTGGCTAGGTGGAGAATGTGGTACTTCATTTTTACCTATTCAGAGCACTACTTCTAAAGAGAAAATATGAGTGACTCATGTCTGATACAAGGCCATCATTTTTTATACTTATCAGTGAATATAGATAATAATATTATAACTGCCTACAGATCAACAGAACTTATAGTCTGGCTATTATGTATTTGTGTGTACCAAATAGTTTTGTTTTTCGTTTCAATTTATGGTAAATTATTATTTTATGATTTTCTCACTTGATTTGAATATGTATGTGCAGAGTAATGATTGACTTAAAATTTGTATGGAAACTATTCATCTGCTCTTTACGTAGTACAAACTACTAAACACCCAAATCGGGTATATCACTGAAGCATTTAGACAAAAGTTTTAACTAGTCTTAATTAGTCTTGACTTTCATTTATCTTTTTTAGTAGCTAACTTAATTAAAGTGCCAAAGGGCCGTAATTAATACAAATATAAATTGAAGTGTACACAATCAAACTAGCATGGAGATCACACAATTATTAAGTTCGCCCTCTACAGTGATACAAAGTATCCAGCATTAAGTTTTGGAATCTATGGGTTCATTTAATTTGTTAAGTACTTACAATGTTGTGTTGCATACAATTGATTAGTACGAATGCAATTATTTTCATTTTTGTTACTATTTAGATTGGAGGTCATTGTGTATATTTGTCAATATTAAACACTATTAGAATAAAACAAGAACTCATTAAATATACTTGCACTCGGTGGCTGTTCTTACAAGCAAAACATCGTATCTAAAGCAAAAATAAACATAGATTGCCATTTTTCTTTACGAACGCCTACGTCTTTTATTCCAGCAAATCCAACCCACTAGCATATTCGTTCAAGATGGCGTCGTCTCTTGTGTCTCCTTGACTTATTGATCTTGCACTGCACAATTGACGTCACTCACGGAAGTGATGTCATGTAGTCTCTCTCAAAGGTCCCTCTCATTCAGGTATTCGTCTTTTCTTGGTAATTTTCATTCTTGGACAATATTAATTAGTTAATTCAAAATGAGTGTAATATTATACCTCAGCTAGATCTTCGTCTTTAAAAGGTATTAGCTTTTTCCACAGTATATATTAGGTTTTGGGTATTTCAGTATAACATTCGTTTTATGTAATTTTTGTGAATCTACCGTTCTTCGTCTCGTAAGCTTATCTGTCTACATTTAGATCATAGTTGATGANAATATTCAGACTTACTTCTTGAAAACACAAGTGTAGAACAAAATGAGAAAATATTCTTTTAACAGTGTGCTTACTTTAACCATAAAAGCACAAAAAACATGTAGCTAACTGATTTGAATATTTAGAGTTTAACCTGTAATATTAATATGAAAATGTTTTGCTAAATTGGTCTCAATCTTTTGAAATAGAACATGCATCTCCGTTCTATTCATTATTTTCTAGAGTGTTTCAAATGATACATTTCGTTTACTCGATAAAATCCTACCAGAGTCCCTAAATCATGAAATATCTACCTCCCCGTCATTCAAAAGCAGCATCCGCAGTTAAAAAAATGCATTCACAATGTTGTTCTTGTTCAATTAACCCTTTAACTACAATGATGCCAGTTGGCATCATACATTTGATCACTTTTGTTGAGGTTTTGTAGTTAAAGGGTTAAAAATCTGCTGTTTGTGACAGTCCTAACAGCCGTTACATTAGAAAGTTCTACACGTATAGTACTTTGTTATTAGACATTTGTTTTCCAATTAACAGACGTGTTTGTAGTGGAACAGGATTTTTATTTACTTCTTATTTCTTTATTAAAATGTAAAAGTTTTTGGTCTTCACTCAGGATAGTAACACATATAATAATTTCTTCCTTGAAAAGGGTCTGCACTCTTAATGGAATTAGAATTATCAATTATGACATATTTGATTAGAGTAAAAGTACTGGTTGTACTNNAAAAAAAAAGACGCNTTAACAAGANANTTNAACACAACTTGNATATTTAAAATATGTTGCTGTACGAAAAGTGTAGCTGGCNGTTTTATACAGGCCTATTTCTGATAGAATCATTACAGTTTCCTAGTTAAAATAATCGTAAACGGAGTTTTCTCTGGAAACGAATTTTTGATTGTCCAATTATTTTCAGGAGTATAAACCATGAGCAAAAAAAAATGTTATATGTTCGTAGTTACAGTTGTCTATGACTATTAGGAGATTACATTATACTCTTAGCCTATATGGATGAATTGCTCGCTAAGTCAGTCCTCTAATTTGAAACACGGTGATTACGTTACACCAACACCAGATGGGTCATCTTACATTGATGAACAGCAATTATATTGATTAATGGAGAAGAATAGAGATTCACAAGACTCAGTCTTGTCTGGGGCTAGAACTCACACCGTTTGGTGCAAGCGTTAACTGACTAAGCAATCGCTTCACCACGGTCTGAAACAGTACTTTGAAAGCTTCCAACTTTGCCCAGAGGAGTTCTTCGAAATTCCATTAGGTAGTGTTTAGCAGTAACCCAATTTACACTAAGGAAAAACCAAAGGAAATTAAATTCACCAAAGACAATCAATTACACGATGGATTCCGAACAGAAGCAAGAAATGGTTGGAGTTAATTTAATACCCAAAGGAAATACAACAAGCAAAATGTTTGTGTAGTGTATACGTGAAGTAATGCCTTCTCAAGTTTTCTTCTGTGATGAATAGAAATAACTATAAACCAAACTACAATTCTACTCTATAAAGTTGAAATTAGCAAATAGGGTAAAACGTCATGATGGATGTCTTACATTTCATTATACATAAAATTAGCAAACGAAACCAATGACAGCATAATGGCATACATTTTCAGTTGCTGTTCAACGGATATTGGAATATTTTTTCCAGGAAACAGCTGGCAAAATTATTTCTTTTGAGTCAACTTGGCATACAGACTGGATTTGTTTAAAAAGAGAGACAGTGCTACTAACTCAGGCTGACAGGATTCCTTCACAATAAGATAACGGAACACAAAACTTGTTTAAAGTTCAGCACTAACACACACAAATTTGCTTCAATTTCAGGATGTGACGGCGTAATTTTGATCAGACTTTCATCATATTAAATGGTCCAGTTCGTAGTGCACCCCCAAAATATCGTAAAACAGGTATTAGTGACAATTTAAGTTGAGTTATTTCTTCGCAACAATGTAAAGGGAAAAGTTCTGATATCTTGAAAGTTGATGATACGATTTGAGTAAAGAAGAATTAAACACCCAATAACTTCAAATGCAATGTCGTGTTTGTTACAAGAAAGAAAAGTATGCCTACTAGCTTACGTGTGTATGCACCTACTTTCATTTCCATTTCGGAAACAGTTCGTTTGATTTTGAACTCAATTCAACTAATCGTCCATGTATAAATCNCCTACATCCTTACTTACACCCTATCTTGACATTTGATTTCGAATAGTAAATCACTTTCTGGGTTTATTTCCAGTTTTGTTTTTATGAAATAATTATTGAAATCTATTCCCTTACCTAATGTGAAACGACCTTATTAAAAAGTATATCTTTCCAAATGTGAAAGTATTTGCTTTATAAAATGAAGATAATGTTTTGGAGGATGTCCGTATTATTGACCACTTACTGCACACCACCTTCTTTTGTATGTTCAGAAGGTCTTACTTTAAATTGACCTCACTACATTAATGTAACTGTTATTTTATTATAATGTAAACGGGGAAGAAGATACACCTGAAACCCTTGCAGTTTTTATAAATGCATTTCCTTTCGAACCTACGAAACAGACTGAACCTATAAAATACCATTATTTAACTTTGCAATTGTAAGGAAGGAGCGTTTACAAATTTGATTAATTTTGAAAGACTGAAAAAATACACAGCCTTGCATATTATCCCGTTCTTTTACTTACTGTCATGATCTGGTGTTTAGGTTAAAAAAAATATAATTTTTCTACAAAAGCTTGCACTGTGACACACAAAATAAGAGTAATTGTGACTTTGAATGCTAAATATAAATTCGTGGTACTGGTCTTCTTTTTTATAATTCTCTCTCTATCTTATTTATTTGTAACAAAAATAGCGTGAGTGTATTGTTAGATATTTAAAATAATATATGAGCATAATAGACTACTTTAACACCGGTCAAGCGTTATTGCTCTTGGTGTGTGAATATATTTGTTGTTGTCCATGTCCAATATTGGGCGAGAAAGAACTGGTAATATCTATGTTTCAAACGGAGAGGCCTACTAGTTTGTCATAAAATCCTAACTCTAAAAATACTGTGGGACCTAAAAAATGTCGTTTCTTTAACAGCATGTCATCGAATAATGTGTTAACACTGTATGAAAGTCGGCAACATTATTTGTGGTTCAAGTAGCTACGAAACACTAATTCTGTACGGTATTTGGTTTCGACTCGACGTTCTTGTCTCCGCTCATCCAAATGCAAAAGTAAGTTTTTCTAATTTGAATTTCATAGCTTAGCATAATCTTATAAACATCTTAATGCCAAATTTTATTTNCCTAGCTCTAATGTCACTAAATTGAAAAAGTACCAACTATGTTTTTGTATGAACATTTTCCTGAACTTACCCTAATTAAAAACATTATATGAAATTTTGAATGCAGAGCTTCAGGTTGGTTTAGCTAAGGCCATTTTTCTGAGCTAAGTGTCCTTAAAAAAATTCTATTAATAAGTATTCTTTCGTTAACTATAATTTAATAAATCTGAAAACTTGGTACCATTATTACTCTTTCTAATATAAAAGATTACCACACAATAATGTTGGTATCTATTTATAATCGTAATAATAAAGTTTTAAGTTCGTATTGCGTAGCACTAATTTAATAAATTTGAATTTTATTAACACTGAAAGTACTTTTAGAAGTAGAGTAGAGTCCTAAATCCCGAGAGCACAATATATTGGCTATTTAGTTGATGTTTAATAAATCGGATAATTTGGCAACTCTGTTTTGGGATAAATAAACTTTTTTACACTAATTCTGGTAGCTGTTCTGTTCTTAGTACCGTTAAAAAAACAAGTCCTAACTATTACACAGTCTACACGTCATATTAAAGTACATACTTGTATACAGCTCTTGTTAAACATATGGGGGACGTAGTGACATTTTGTCGAAGAAATTACCTAAGTTTGGTCGAAACTGGTAGAGCTGTTTATGAGTCATGACAGAAAGACCGAGAGGCAGATGGACAATAAATAATAATAAAAAAAACTCTATTCCTCCACATCCATCTATGATTGCATAAAAGGANTTAATATTTACGAAAACCGTTGTCAAACTTCATCCCCCCCAAAATACATGTAGTTGAGAAAATTATTAGGCTATGATAAGTATAACTAGACATAATTTAAGTATATATACATTTATAAAGTGTACTTTGCTCTTTCAATTCACTTAGACAAAGTAACTACAAACGTGGTCTCTATTTGTAAATAACTCGTACAGTAAATGGTATGAAAGTGTTTTGAGATGCCGTTTGTACGTTTGCATTTGTAGCATTTCAGTAGCAGTGATGGATATTTCAGGTCAAATGTATCTGCAGCGATTTCTTCAAACGTCAAGCAAATCGAATAAACTAGTAAGATATGAGATTGAAGCTGAAAAACAGACATTCCATTTGGTATTGTATCCTGTGAGGTTTGCAATTTNCAATACACACGGATAAGAGTAAGGCGTGTGGAGGAAATACAGGAGTACTGTGCGGGTTGAGGCAACTCTTGCATTGAGCGAATGAGCATCCAATCAATGACTATCTGAAGCGTTGCTGTAACTCCAAGGTTTAATGGATCGAAGTTCCCGCCCAATGCATGTTCCAAACGTGTGTCGTGCACGTGACTTGGACCCCTTTACGTGATTCCGGCACGTGTCATTCTCTTGTTACGATATTGTAATTAATGTCGAGTTTATTACGGCTTTAACAGAAGCATAGAGGAGAAGAGAAGAAGAATATATACCGCATCCACACCCCTAATTATCCTTAGAGATATTCGTCATTGTCGACAGCATTAGCAATATGCGTACTGAACTTAACAAAAACGTAGAAACAGACATAATACTCTAAATGTTATCCCGCCAGGAACACAATCTTCGAACATCATTTGTTTAAAGACAGCCAGTTTAAATCTTCTTTATGTGAAGAAGACGATACGTGGCATACAATAACATGTCTCTTAAATTTCCCCTCATAAACAGTTTTGTATGTACGAGTTATTTGGTTTACTGAGAAAATCCGTTGTAGGTCTCTAATAGATGTGTTAAGATCAAAATAAACTTTCTAACCAGAGTAAGTTTTAGGTTGAAATATTATCCATGAAAGTGTTAAGATTGTATGCAAACTCTTTTATATTATAAAAGTGACGTTCAGTGTTTCGTATTAAATAAATGAAAAAAAAAACATTGTCAAATAAATAACTGAAAAAATACATTGGTAGTCCATTTAGATTGTCCTGCCGAAAAATTACGATCATTGGCACCTTCAGAATTTGAAAAAAACACTTAAGCAGCAGATACCACATAAATTATATTTTTTGAATTGCAATTTACTTTCGTTAATAACAACATGCTTCTGGAAAATTCTTTTTAATTATTGAAATTAAAATGTATCAACAGTGAAAAAATATGCACACACCTTTAATAATACAATTTTTATTGTAAACATTGACACTGAAAAAATCGTATTACTTCAGAAGATCAAAACCATCGGCTTCCTTACCCAATAAACGTTTGCCTTATCTAGTCTCTGTTCACGTATTCCCGTAATTATGGAGGAAAAAATAATTTTTGGGTTTGGGGAGTGAGGATGGGTGAGGAATTTCTCCATTGTGATTTTTTTGATTATTTATATAGTTTGATTATGTGCACAGAACGTCAAAAATCAAACTTGAAAACTGTAAATTCAGAATAAATTAGTCCACAACTATGAGAGGTTTAAATTCATATCACAAGGACTTTACATTTTCATCAACTGTAACATATATCAAAGAAACGACACCTTTCATATGCTCGGTTAAACGCTCATATTTTAAGAGTGAGCAAAGCTGGACCGGGTTCAAATCTCGGCCACTGACTTAAACTTTAAAAAAATATTTCATACACCTAAAATCTTAGAAATAATTATTCTATGAAACTACCACAATGTCCACGACAACTGTTAAAATGGCTCAAGATAAAATCCCAATCTCTAAAACAAGGTTACAACCTAATCAATATATTTAGGCTAAGTACCACCCACTAACATGGNAATTTATCTCAATGTATGGTCCCCAGACGCGTTTCAAGAAAAGTGCCACAAACGAACATTTTCATTTATTTGTATTTGCCTGCAATTAAGGCTGAAACTTTATCACTGTTTTTTTTTAATTATTATTATGATATATTCTTGTTTCTGACTTCTTGTGTCACAGTTTTTGTTACATTCATGCGTAGGATAAGCATGTAATTTTCCAACACAAATACAGTAGCGTAAATCATTATGACATTACGTCAACTTTGACCACAAAATTCATAAAACCCGTACTAGTATGTGAAAAGATTCACTCTTGAGTTCATTGAAAGTCTCAAATTCATAAAGGTGGTCCAATTGACATTATCTTGTATGTTATCAATAAATCACGATAAATATTTGTCTGAAATAGAAACAATATATATATACATATGTGTGTGTGCTTATACAAAACTTAAGACCCCAGATAAGTGAAAATTAATATACATTTTGTTTAGTTTATCAAGGGGAAGCCATGTACAGATTAACAAGCTAAGTTTGTCTCCTTCTGACTAGATGTAGGCTATTACGTACNTTGCTGGTACAAAACCATTTCTACGTAGAACTAAATGATGTATGCTTGACATTTATGTCCCTACCCATTTCCGTAAACTGGCCTGTTCTCTCCAAATTATTAAGAGTGCAAAATTAAATAACNCATAAAATAAGCTGGAATTAAGCCTGATTACTCACTCAGCACCCTTGGATTTTTGGTTAGGGTAATGATTAGAAAATGTAGCTCTACTTTAGCTTCCTAGACGAACTGTATGACGTTAATGTAAGAAAAGAGTAGTATTACATTATATAAAAAGACATTGACTTCTTTTTTTGATAAACGTACGATACAGAGGATGGCATGAGCTTCTTGACTGACAGTTTATAAACACCATGTGAAATATGGTAACAGAATTTGAAACGATCCAAGATCAGAAAATATTCAGTGGCGAACGTCCTCAATCTCTTTAAGAAAATCCAAGATCTGAAAACCGAAGGATAGAATTCGAGCTTGTTGTGAAAGTGCTTAATTGTTCTT
Source organism: Machilis hrabei (assembly GCA_003456935.1). Lineage (NCBI taxonomy): Eukaryota > Metazoa > Arthropoda > Insecta > Archaeognatha > Machilidae > Machilis > Machilis hrabei. The sequence continues at coordinate 5,292 of KZ891397.1, read as the reverse complement.
GGTGTATTTGTTTCCGAGCCCCTTGATTGACTGAAAGCTGACAACCTGTCTGAAGCTGTACTCTTATAACATTCGACACCCTTTTGCACGTGCAGAAATGAAGCATCCTACTGACGAAACCGAACAATGGTCGACTGCTCCATGAGTCACTGAGGAGAAACACCTCCTCGGGCACTAAACAGGCCATCTGAGCATGGATACATAGCCGGAAGTTTTTCCGGCACGTGTCTGGGCACGTGGATAACAGGATGTGACGTCATGAAATGGCTTCCATTCATTATATCGCCTAGACAATGTTGCATTTATCTCAGATTAACTTGAAAACCCCCTCACAGCTGAAGGGCAGACTCGCTGACCTAGCACGAACGGCAACACAAGTCCAAATACGGTCGGTCTCTCTTAAACTCTTCACGGAAAGAAGTTGGAGGGGACAACGTGACATTTATTTCGGTTAGACATTTCGACATATTCATAAATTAGTTTCTGTGACTACGAGAACTAATAACAAACAAAAAACCGTTATATCCTGCAACACTCAGTATCTCGTTATCTCGTGTTTGCAGTTACATTGAACAGAGCATTACAAACTAAAATATTATAGGATGTATTAACAATTTTTTTTGTTAAATAGTGCTCTCACCTGTTAGTATTTGTGATTAAAACTTTAGGGTGTTCACACGAATTACACGCTGTAATCATTTATATATAGGTATATCTTTCACAACCATAATGATGTTATTAAAGGTGAAAGAAATGTTTATAGCAATATATTTTATATTTTTGGTTCGCAGCTTATGTAACGAGTTATCTTTACAATCGTGTCTAAAGGTGCGTTTACGCTGAAAAACGACTGCACAAATTAACTCCTTCAACAGCCTTGNAAGATATAAAGAGATATTTCATAAATATACTTTACTGTAGCTAAATAAATAAACAAAATTTACGAAATATATGCGTAGAAAAACTGACAGCTAACTCCTTTAATTCTCCGTTATTTCATTTCTCCAAAACAGAAAGCCTCTGGACGACAGAATGTCGCTATTCATGGCTTTCCGTGGACCAGACATCCTCTAGGGCGGGGCTAGGCAGACACGCCCTTCATTGATCGGTGTAGAATTGACGCTGACGTCGCTTTTAGCTCAAATACGCCATGACTGTGCGACGGAAGGGAATTCTGTGGTTTGAAGAGTTGTCGTTCGTGGCTGTACATACAACGCATAGAGACTATTAACCAAACACTCTGATCGATATATCTGATTGTTTTAGGCAATTTAAACTTTCCAATGTTA
>KZ891395.1:6515-17247 GCA_003456935.1 Machilis hrabei | reverse complement strand
ATGAAAGTTTGTAATGGCGTTCAAAAATATGAATAATGGTTCATCACAAAAATGTAAAAAATACAAATGCAAAAAGTGTTACATTCATCCCCGGTCTCCCCTACCGCTGAAGGGACATGTATATCAATTAATAGTGGGGGTATTGGAGCAAATTCCAGTGATATAATTTTTGATTGCGCTATTGAAAAACTACGAAAATCATCTTTTAGTTCGTTTTCTTTTACCGACAAACATGAACTAATTAAAAACNGTCANCCGAGACATACTTTATTGATAACAAATAAACTCAAGTCGTGCAGCCGTTATTTCAGTGACCGAATTTACAAACTTGATCCATGGCTATGTGNGTGTAAGAAATTGAACAAACTATTTTGCTGGCCTTGTCTCCTGTTTGCCAAAGAGAAAAGTGTGTGGAATACAAACGGTTATTGCGACTTAAACAACATTTACAGAGCCGGTAAAAGGCACAGAGACTCACGTAGTCATATTACCGTTGAGAAAAAACTAGTATTGTTTGGAAAAAATCGGCGAATTGAATTTTCGTTAAGTGAACAGTACAGACTTTAAATCGAAAAGCACAATAAACTTGTTAAAAAGAACAGAGAAATAGTTGGACATTTAATAAGAGCTACATGTTTATTAGGAAAACAGGGACTGCCTTTTAGAGGCCATGATGAAAGCGAGCAGTCTACAAATAAAGGAAATTTTGTGGAATACGTAAATGAGTTAGCACAGTACGATAGTTCATTAAAATATCATCTTGAGACATCCACTGTTTTCCAAGGTATCTCGGGTACCATTCAGAATTATTTAATATATACTTTATAGCGTAGGTGAATTAATGACTCGCGAAATTAAAAAGGAGGTTCGTGAAGCTCCTTTCATTGCCATTATTTTGGACGAAACGTCAGATATAGGTATGAGGTCACAGATGTCTACTATTTTACGATACGTGACCGAATGTGGAACAATTGAAGAGAGGTTCTTGTACTTCACGGACGTAAGTGTAGACAGAACAGCAAATTCTCTTCTCCAACATACACTCAAGACTTTAAGTGAATTCGGTTGTGCTGACAAATTAGTGGCTCAAACCTATGACGGAGCGGCCGTTATGTCCGGTGAACACGGTGGTTTAATAGCAAAATTACGTGAACACTGTAAACAAGCAATATTTATTCATTGTTACGCCCACAAGTTAAACCTTGTACTTTCTCAATCAGCCAGTTTTATTAAGCCAGTGCAAGTTGTTTTCATTTCGCTTTTCCTCGAAACGAACCCAGTAGTTGGGTCATTTATAGCACTTCCGNGACCGTTGAGAGCGAAGGTTGGTTTCTCAGTGGATTTGTGGCTTATGAAGGCTAAATAAGAAATTTAGTCCCCCTGCCCCTCGCGAAAGGGTGGGCTAACTCCGTAATAGCCAAAAATTGAAAATGGCCGTTAGTGGCCATGTTGGAAATTATATTTCGACAGGTTTGGCCTACAATGCTGCAAAATATGTGTTTCCTAGGGTTTTTTGAGTTAAGGAATTCATTTGTGATATCGATTCCATGATATCGCCTAATATTAACCTTCAAATCCAAGATGGCCGCCGATTTTCAGTTCGGAACTGTCCATTTTTAAAAAATCGAAGTTGAGCCTTCACATTAGACTCAAATGAAATCTATATTCACAAAATTCATCTCGCAAGACAACAATTCATACATTTGAGGTTGATGAGAAACAAATATTCGCTCCCAATTGTCATAAAAGTACTAGAAGAGACTGATTTCAAGATAATAGATAAGCAATTACATGCATGTAATATCAGATGTAATTTGTTTTTCATGTTGCTCTGTACCTTTGTAGCTTTATAGCAAAATTTGTAACTGTTATGTGCTTTATGTTTCTTTTTTTTTAGGTCCAGATGTTTTGCTTGAAATGAAGATCATGAATTCGTGAATGCTACATCAAATACGTGTAAATTAGACCAAAATGTCGTACGACTGTGTACTAAAATGTGGCAAACCATGTAAGTCGTCGGACACCATCAGTCAAATTAAATGGGNCAATTTACAAACCAAAACGAAAAACTGGTCAGGATTAGACAAATTCGGTGATATTTACAACAGCACTTCATGGAAAAATGGCCCCGAAAGTTATTACGTGCATCAGACATGTTATATTTCAGTATCTTCATTAGAGAAGCTTGCAAGAGCCAAACAGCGCAAAGTCAAAGCAAATGATGTCGCTCAGTGTTCCATTCAGATGTCAAATTCTGAAATGCCTGTTCAAAATTAAACAGAGCAACCATTACCACGGAAACTCCTGCGCTCATCTCTGTCTCTCTACGAAAAAANGAAATGCGTATGGTGCATGCAGGGTGAGGATGCAAAACACCCAAATAGAAAACGCAGTAAGTTGTTCAGATTGAACACACATTCAGCATGGCGTTCGTTCAAGCGTCACCCAGTTCTTATAAAAGACGTGCAACTGAGGAGTCGTCTTACACTGCTTGTAGAATCAACGACAGCGCTGGCAGATCCTTTTGCAAACGATATTATGTACCATCATGCCTGTTGGCTAAAGCACATCCACCACCCAAAGTTACAGCAAGATTATGAAATGCATCTTCAGAATGTGAGCCTTTCAGATGCGAGGAATTTGTTCTTTAGACATGTGGATTCCGTCATATTCACAGAACGTGAAATACGCTCACTCCAGTCCTTCTTAGCAGACTACAAGAACTAACATATGACACTTGATACATTTTATTGACATACAGTATCACCAGTCTACGCTTACCTATTTATGTAAATAATTTGGAAACTTGCTTAAATGCAGGTTAATGTTATCCATACCAATAAATTCTAGCTTAATCTATCACTTAAATAGCTACGCTAATTAGAGCATGGACGGCACTTTGATACAGATAAATAGCCTTGATTTTAAATTTACTTTGTGGACCACTTTCAACCTAAAAATGTAACTAAAAGAAATAATGCTGATGGTATTGTATGTAGTTTTTAAGTTGGCATTAATTATCGTGCTATTCAATAATATTCAAAGAACTTTTAAAAAACAATTTACAAACTACTATTCATTAGTTACAAGGATTCTGTTTAGTTATTTAACTGTCCTAGATCGAACTTAATAANGCAATCTATTCCTATTATAATTGTAATATTTCCTTTTCTTTCCTTTTATATTTGTTGAAAAGTAACAGCACTAGTTTTTGTCTGGAAAATNAACAACATTACTCTAAACACATGTTGTCATGAAACCTTGTTAAACCGATCATCTGTAGATCTTGTTACTGTTAAAAGGTTTTTAGTTCCCACAATGAAAAAGCAGCTGCTTAATACATGTAATTTATGATTATAACTGTTTTTTAAGCTAAAGGAAAAGATGTAGAAATGAAATTGTGTAATGTGTACTCACCATGTATTCTTGTTTTTCCATAAGAATACATTACACGATTCCATTTCTAAATCTTGTTTTTTTTTTAGTTTTAAAACAATTGCAATCACAGATAACATGTTGTTGGTTTGGAGCAAGACTGTTCAATCTCGAAAATAATGTTTAAACTTCGAAAGATGTNGGTGATGTTAACAATTTTTATGTATTGAAAATAAGACGAACTTTCTGCGACAAATTACGCAAATTACGAATCGAAGACTCATTCAATTTAACATTCAAAATAATAAAAAAACATAATTAAAAAGTAAAAGCGAATAGATATATTGTCAGTTGTTTGGTAGACACCGCTTACATTTTAGCTGAACAACAGCTTGTATTTAGAGAGCATTTGGAAAATTCGGAATCGGAGGACAGATATAATTATGTGGATTTACTAGACCACAGAGCCAGCCACGATTAGAAATGGAATGTTTGTCAATATTATTCTATAATAGCCGTAATGTTCAAACGAGTATCTGTAAGTGTTCAAAATGAGCAAAAATGTACTTTCAATACAATTTGTATAGATTTTGTTGGGTGGCTCCGCCCCTTGACACTGTTGGGACCCTACGTGGTATCCTAGACCACTCGCGTGTTATTCAGGCTGACACATTTACAAAGTTGACGCTCCGCCACTGGTACACAATTCTTCTACTCTCTTTTTTTTAAAATAGAGTTCTAGCTTCTTGCTTATACTTGTGACAATTTGAGAAAAGTCTGCACCTATGTACCAGTAATAACAAACGATCAACTATGCTTTTCCTTGCTCTAGCAACTTGTGTCATATGAGTGGGTTTCACAGAGCTGTCGTCCAGCAAATATGTACAAAATGCGATTGTGAAAGTTATTTGGAAGACTTTTATTGCATACTAAAATTGGTGTATTTTTGTGTTACTGTACTGCAGCTTTTCTGAATAAAAATGTCCACAGCTACATGATGTGTATTTGTTTTTATTTTCACTTTTGTGGTGTGTGAAACTTTTTTATATACAGTTGCTTGTAATTAAAATGTAAGCTTGACTATACAAAATGCTATAATAGGCCTATATTTTTCATGTAAATTTTGAATTAATGAAGTATCATGTAGGAGGTTTCTGACTACTGCATTGCCCGTTATAATTTATTGTTTTAAGATTGACGAGTTGTTTTGAAACATATGCTAGTTATTATACATGCGTATATATATTTTTTTCGTTAGAGAGCACAGATTCAGGTTTTCAAAAATTTGTTTGGAAGTATCATTCAACCACTTGATCTGAGGGATTTAATGTTAGAGGATTATTTGAACTAAACTAAAAGCAGAGTTGATCTCTTTTACCAGTAGCTCCTAATTGTGATTTGGATACGTCGGAAGAGACTGTCTTGCCAACATTACTACAANAAAGCAATGCATGACAACTTCAGCTACACATGTAACATTTAATAAATGCACTAAAAGTACAGTGCAGCTGCCACTGATTTCTGTAGTAAAAAAAAATGAGGGTGTGGCTATAGTGAAATATAAGTGGTGACAAAATATAAATTTTTGGCCCAATGTATAGGAAAATAAAATACTAAAGAAATACTGTAGAATAACATCACCAGGAAGGTACATAAGTAGTGGAAATGCACACNATAATGGATTGGTGCTATCACAGCTGAAAAAAAATATCTGATTTTTTAGATCTTCTCAAACATGTGAATGTTAAAAAAAACATGGATACCACTGCATAAGAAGTAAATAATCTAATACGCTATTGCGTTTTGTGCAAGCCAGAAGTAGAAGTGTTTTTTTTATTATTTTCCCAACACAATTGTATAATAATGTGCAAATATTAGTTTACAATGACCTTTTCAGTCAATGTTTTGAAACGTTTGATACTTATTGTCTTTTCTGGAAAAAAAACAGTACGTTAGTAAAATCATTTATGTCTCGGAGAAAACTTGTAGTTCATGATGCGGTTAGTGTGTGAAAAGAGTAAAAAAATAACCTACAGGGATGTCTTTAGACTGAAATGTGATTAGAAAAAATCGTCATGGCCTTAAATAGTATGATTTGTNTGTGTGTACACAAGGTGTACACAATAATGGTTATTTCATAAAGGCTATATACAATTTGGTCTTTGTTTAGTAGGGCATTTGCATAATTCTTAGACCAAAAACAGAAAAAAACACTTTTTTGTTTTCAAAGTAGGGAAGATTCGTAAGAACTAAAAGCAAATACTGTGGAAGAGTTCTGATTCTGTTGCTAAATTCGACTTGAAGCTGTCAACTTGTAACATTATAGTCTCAACTCGCATTTACGGGCATAAGACGTCTTTACATTATAAGAAAGTGTAAACAAGAATATCAGTGTTAAAAAACATGTTTATAAGTNTAATTGAGGCATTGCATTAGATTCAAACTGTTTCTGAAGATCGAATGAAATGGAAACAGGATTAAAAAAAAATGCCGAGTATTCAGCAAGGAAGCAGCCCAGGTGTGTGTAGAACGAGGCAAGGAGTGATATTCGGTTGCTAGGCAGGTGCGTAATGTTGGCTCCACCCAGGAGTGCACTATTTTTGTGAATATAAAAAAAAAATAGTGCACTTAAATAATTAAAGGAATTTGACCTTTACATTGGGCGGGCCAGAATGACGCTAACCCACCCAGTGACGCGAAATGTTTCTAACCCAGCTAAAAAAATAGTGCATCCAAACGCGCTACTTAAAAAAAATTGTGCACAAAATTTAATGTAATATCTAATAGGGGTCATATCCGGGGTCATCCCACCCAGTCACCCAAAGTTTGTCGAACCCATCCCAAATAATAGTGCTAAAATAGTGCATCCAGACGCGCTACTTTTAAAAAATGTTGCACCAAATATTACGTCATATCTGATGTGGGCCATATCCGGGGTCAGCCCGCCCAGTCACCCATATTTTTTCGAACCCATCCCAAAAAATTGTTAAAAAATAGTGCATCCAGGCGCGCTCGCTACTTTAAACCAATTGTGAACCACATTTTATATCTTATCTGATGTGGACCATATCCGGGGGTCAGCCCGCCCAGTCACCCATAACTTTTCGAACCCATCATAAAGAATAGGCAAAAATATTGCATTCACGTGCATTAGATTTTAAAAATAGTGCACTAAGATAATTGAAGAAATTTGATCTAATAATTAGGTGGGTCAAAATGACGCCAGCTCACCCAGTGATGCAACATTTTTCTAAACCATCTAAAAAAATAGTGCATCCAGATGCGCTACTTTAAAAAAATTATGTACCACATTTAACATCATTTCTGATGGGGACCATATCCGGGGTCAGCCCGCCCAGTCGCCCATTACTTTTACATCCCGTGCCGAAAAATATTTCAAATATAGTTAGTTAATTCCCCTGCCAAAAATGTTATCGGTCTCCGTCACAGACTTCCAAATATGTAACCAAAAAGGTACATATGAAGCGCTGCCAGTCAATACATATGTATCGGAGAAATCGTCCGGCTCTGAGGCGAGAGGGACTGACACATTGAAGGGAAGTAGGTCTTCACAAAATAACGAGTTATTGGATATGACCGATGAAAACCCCGATGGAGTTACAGCGGAAAATGTCGAAACTGCATGTCCAGCGTGCCGAATGGCACACTTTCCTGAAGGAGCTCACAGATGCATTAAATGCAACATTTCCGTGCATGTGTTTGATGAATGCTCTATGCGAATTTTAGGACAAGAAGAGGGCTATGGAGAACGCCGCCTGTGCCGAAAATGTTATCGGCCTCCGTCACAGACTTCCAAGTGTAACTCACACTTAAATCAAAGTAAGATTTTTGTAAAATCACTGGGTAGGAAAGAGAAAGGCGTAGAACTTCTACATCTAGTATTCCAGCCATTGTTACAATGGTGAAATCTACTTCTCCGGGCAATATGCNTATCAAGAAATCAACATCATTCTCTCAGAAAGCTCCCCATTCCACGCTGGAAAGTTTTTATCATACATCTATAATTGAGCACGTGCATTTGAACCAGAGAACAGAGGCGCATAACAGAGAAGAGTTCTCATGGATCGAAGGATGGAAAGGCCTGTCTCTTCCCCCTAAGAAAAGGCCGTCTGGGTTTTACTGGAGGCCAAACTCAGACTTTCCAGTTCTGGCAGACTGCGTTGAAAAAAAAAATCGGCATCCTCCGAAATGGCTCAGATCCTTCATTAAAGGCTGTAAAAATTGGCAGAGAAATGATTTCACTTTTTAACATATGTTCGTTCGATGCCCCCTACCAGCTCCTTGCTTCTGCCTACTGTGATAGCAAAATGTATCGAAAAACAGTGGACGGAGCCAATGTTGACGGTAAAATTCTGGAAATTGTAAAATATTTGGCAACGAAAGGAGTGAAGACAGCATCTTATCAAAAGCGGGCTTTCCTTAAGGAATGTCTACCGAATGTGCCGTTAAAGGGGGGACTCGTAAGAATAAACTGCCTGATGGATTCATTGGCTCTCCTCAGATTGGTCAAAACTCCTCCATCAACATACGAAAGACANGTATGAATGTCTCCACACTGCCCAAATNCAAAAACCACGAGAGAGGTAGTGGCCATGTCTGCATCGCCACAGAATGGCATTCAATCGTTGCAGGAGGCTTTAGCAGCTGGGGATGCAGAGGTAACTTCGCACTGCAATGAGCCGTTTACTAATGGCTACCCATAAAATGCACCAGAGGATTGTTTTATACAAGATCCATCATGGTCAAAGGTAACTAAAGTAATTCATAAAATTCGTATTTTGTGTAAAGAAATGTAGTTATTTAGCCTCAATGTTCTTTATTTTCAGCATCCCCTCTGCGCGGGATCCCGATCCAGGCACGTCCACTTTGGGCCACACGCGTTTATAGAAATAGAAGGGCTCCATGAAACACGGCAAAATCAGGGAGCAGAAATTGGAGTCCTAAGAAGTATGCAGTGCAAACTGGGAGACATTCCAAATAGTTTAAGTTTACATTCAAATACTTATTATTTGAGAGGATTAGTAGCATTTTACCAACCCGTAAAGGATTCTGATGCTGGGCACTACAAGGCCTTTTGTCTGAGAACAGACAAAACATCGGAGGTCTACGACGACCTCATAGCTACCCTTAAATTTGTGAGAAATACCGAAGTAGTTCCCATCCATTTTCTGTTGTATACGGTATAGATATTTCAAGATAAATGTCCTTAAACTTTAACGCCGTAAAGAACTGAAACGAGTCACCACTGTTTCTTGATTGTTGTGATTGCTGTATTTCGTTTGCTGTGTTCTCAGGTGCATAAAAATACGTTGAAGTTTTAAGCAGAATACAGTCAAATTGTGAAGTAAAATCATGTAGTTTTATTTCTACTCCTAAACCAAACACAATACGGTACTCTATGGTATTTTACGAACTTNATGAAAGGTCGCGTAATTGTCTGTGGGATAGAGAAAGTCTCTATATTAGGCAAGAATTATTTTCTAGAAAGGCTCCANCCCCCGAACTCACCAATTTCCCAGAGAGGCTCCGTGGGTTGTTGAAAAGGGCACGAAATATAATTGAGGCCAATACCCACAGTCGACCACAATATAATGTCCACAAAACTGAAAATGGTTTTACAATGCTAAAAGCTTCAAATTTGACTCGATTTGGATCAATAATTACACAGTTACTCTTAATATAATATTTTAACAGTGGTCTAGATTTCAGCTTAATTGATGGTTTCATTTTCCAATTATCGTGCTCTTAAACGAACCCACTGACATTATTTACTAATTCTTATAGCTTCATTCTATNCCTTCGCGCAGCTGACAATACCAAAAAGGGAATACGAATTAATNTATGAGTCTGGTATCATTCGTAAGCGGAGGTTTTAGGAAAACACGACAACAATGAGGAATGTTGCGAAACTAATGAGCAGGAGAGAGCTAACCTATCACTATATGATCCCTTGGTCGGCACCGAGTCGTTTCAACGCTAAGAGGCATCACAGTGATGTGCAGACAAATGCCTAATAGAGTAAGCTTCTTTTAACTCACGTTCACCATGGGACTAGACGAAAATGAAGCGAAGCTCTTCAAGTAACAGTTCATCTAAACAAAACATTTGTTTCGAGCAAGTCATAATTATAGCCCTAATGTAGATACACTTTTTCAATACAAAAAATGTTCATTCGAAAGTATTACTGAAACTCTCTTAACTTCGACTTCATTAAAAAACCAATAACGAGTCGATGGTACCAGACCAATTTCTGGAACGCAGCAGATACGGTTTTTATTTACGAACATTAAGTTTTAAAAAAAAGAGGGCCTCAATTAACTATTTTTTGGGCTGGGTTAGTAAACATTGTGAGAATACGTATACTGTATCATCTCTCTGTGTACACTAATTTGAAAAACTTGTGTATTTATTTTGAAATTAGAATTTAAAAATATTCTACTCTGCGCGATTGGTCACAGATGTAGCCCATAATAGATACGACCTTAAACTATTTAAAAACTAGCACGTGTGGATGCAAAGTTTCTTGACGAGTTAAACAAAATAATGCATCACTGCCTGAGCTAGCGTCATTCTATCTCCGCCCAATTAAATGTAATATTCATTCAACTTTTTCACAACACTATTTTCAAAAGCTTGTGCAGAGGAAGGCGGTATTTTTAGAAATGGGTTAGAAACGTTAAAGGTTCCTGTGTGGACAGACCTCAGATATGGCGCATATCAGATATGATCTCAATTTTGGTGCACAATTTTGTTATAGTAGTGCGTCTGAATGCACTATTTTTTGGAAGGATTAGAATATTTTTTTATAACTGGGTGGGCTAGCGTCATTCTGGCCCGCCCACTTTAAAGGTCAAATTCCTTCAATACTTTTAGTGCACTATTTTTAAAATCTAGTACACATGAATGCACTATTTTGGGGGATGGGTAAAAAAAAGTTTTGGGTGACTGGGCGGGCTGCTCCCAGATATGACCTTAATTTTGGTGCACACATTTTTTAAAGTAGTGCGTCTGAATGCACTATTTTTTACATGGATTAGAACATTTTTGGATAACTGGGTGGGCTAGCGTTATTCTGGCCCACCAAATTTAAAGTTAAAATTCCTTCAATGCTTTTTGTGCGCTATTTTTAAAACCAAGTACACATGAATGAACTATTTTTTAGTTATACTTACACAAATAGTGCACTCCTAGGTGGCGCCAGCATTACGCACCTGTTGCTAGGCAACGGTCGCCAGGTGAAATTAGTTCGTGTTGAGTCAACTTGGTACCGCCACCGTAGCGAGACAAAGTACTACGTCATAAATAACGTTGTGTTGCCCATCTTTCCGGTAGGGGA
>KZ891391.1:4870-15142 GCA_003456935.1 Machilis hrabei | reverse complement strand
GACTCCTGCAATCCATCACAATCATCCTTACTGCCCACCTCTCGATATATAACTATATCGTCAGCAAAAAGTCTAATTGAAGAACTGACCCCTGAAGAAATATAATCAATATATCACCACGTGTGATTTTTAGTGATGAAGCAACATTTCATCTAAGCCGCAAAGTTAACCAGCACAACGTGCGAATATGGGGACTAGAGAATCCACAGGAAACTGTAGAGCATGAGCGAGAATCCCCGAAAGTTAAAGTGTTTTGTGCCATTTCTCAATGAAAGGTTTACGGCCCTTTCTTTTTCGAGGGAAGCACAGTTACGGGGCAAACCTATCTGGAAATGCTGCAGACCTGGCTGTTCCCACAACTTAATGCAGATTCCAATTACTTCATTTTTCAGCAAGACAGAGCGCCGCCACATTGGCACCTGCAAGTTAGACATTTTCTTAATGACACACTGCCTCAACCTTGGATGTAATATCAATTCACATATTTAACAAAACATGTTGCCTCAAGCTTTAGCAACACTTTAACAAAACTCTCGTGCTCTATTAATAAAGTAACCCATATTAGGCTTTGTAGCTTCACTCACCACGAGTATCTACATTCCATACTCCTTTATAGGCTCGTTGGCGGGAGGTGGTTTCACCCGTTGTCAGTCAGTCTATATATAAGTTAAGGCGTGTATACATTTGTATCATAACTGAGTAACGTAACACAAGTTTCGCGACGAGGTAACGTTATTGAGCTTCATTGCAAATATGTTCCCGGCCTAATACCGATAATCAAGGTGGGACGGGGCGTAACACAAACGGAGGGAACTAAGTAGTGTTATCCACTGAAGTAGTAATAGCTGATACTTAACAGTTTAGTAATACATGAACGGACTGAACACAAAGTGCCCAACAAAAACGCTTGCGATGTCCGTATCAACCGGACAAATTTGGTATATTCTACTAAACGCTGCAGCGACACGTCAGCGCTGCTTACCATCCCTACGCATATTTTATTTTTGCATATGATCTGCAAATTTACACCATTAATTAAAAATCCCTGAGACATGTCAATCAATTTATTATTTATCAAGCTATAATTAGAATGGATGACTGCGACATGCAAATTATCGAGTCAAATTGTAGGGCCATGTTATGAGTAGCCTATGTTTATATTTGGAGTTTATTTGGTTATCAGATTAAGCACATAATCGGAGTGATAGAATAAGCCGTTATGAAATACAGAAACTGTGTATTCCGAATGTGAGGTATAGGATACGTAATTATGTGGTGTCATTAACCGGAAGGGTCAACATATTGTCAGTGTAATATACTTTGGGGTTGTCGATCATCGGTATGACTAGTTATGGTAGTAGTTTTAAGTGAGCACTTTAATTAATAGTAGCGTGTATTTGAGTGGTATCATTTACTGGTTAGTCATTATGTTGCTATGTTTTATATTTATCTTGCTCGTTTAGTAGTGTAGTTATTTGTTATGAAATTTTCGGGCATGTGTTTAATGAGGAGTATTGTAGTATCAGCTGCTTGCCCTTCAGTAGTGTAAAGTTTACGGAACATTAATGATTTTAGCAGGTATTTATTGCGAAAAGGTGAGGTTCAGCAAGCCCTCCACTTGGTAACTCTGAAGTATTTTAAATGTGTTGAGAAGGGATTGGAGCTCGGCGTTTTTGGGGAAGCTAAAACGACTCATTTCACTCTCAAAGGTTGGTAGAGTGTATTTTTCTCCTGAATACTCGGACAGCTCGGAAATGAAACTACCCCATTAGAAAAAGTGAGTTCCCACCGCACCTGCAGCCCTCTGACAGGTATTCACGGAGGAAGATCCCGTTGTTGCTGGCTTCCTACCCTCCTTCAACCCCACTGCGAAGCCCAGAATTTCCATCTCAAGGTCAGCCGGAAGGGGAGAGAGAGGTCGACTTCTGGAGAAAGGCGGTTCGAGCAAAGCCTGGAATATTCTCGAACAAACCAAAGACGTCACCACCCACCACTCACTGGAAACCATTTAAAAGGAGGCCACTTCCCATGTTAAATGAGACTCGACCCACGGCCAGCATTCACGCATCATGCCCAAGTCACGTGTTCGTAAGATGGAGCAACTCGTCACTTTCCAGCTCACTACGGAGAATGCTCGTAGCTACGGGCTTCTTAGTGAGTCATTCGACGACGACACTAGTGATACCTTCATCTACAAGCTTGTCGCCATCAGCAAGAAGGTGATCACCCAAGAGCAAGTGGATGCCATAGAGTATCTCTACGCCGACCTCTGGAACACGTTTCGAGCAGCCTACAACAACATTGTCGCCGATACTTCACCGTTCGACGACAAGTGTCTCCAAGCCGCTATCGACACTGCCGAAACCTCCACTCAAACAGACCATGTTCCAACATCTATTCCTACACCAACCCCTAACCCAAGCTCCCAAGAACCCAACCTCGCAGAGAGCAGTTACAATTCAAAGAGTACAACAACATAAGCTGCCCCATCCTCCCAAACCCAAAAACCCACCCACGAAACCCAGAATACCTACCAAACAACCAAGCCAGCCACAGAAACAGCCTCGCTCGTCGCACACCGCAGTCATTACAGGAGTGCCCCTGTCAACATAGCTTCAATCCGTCGAAGCTGCACTCTGCCAACATCATATTAAGTATGATCGTTGTGTCCGCGTGGTAAGCCGTGCTACAGAAAGGCCAACATACTACGTGCGGGTCTTTTTGCCGACCAGAGAAGACGTCGACAAGCTAATCTCTGGTAACATCGAGATCGCCGGCAAGCGCCACGTCGTGGAGGCGTCCAGGCCCAAATCGTCAGTATCTGTGGCTAAACCTCACCAGCTTCCTCTTCCAACTCCAAACAACCAAACCAACCCTTCCCACAACCAAATTATCCAGTCCGTAGTTTCCTTCATCTTATCTCCAACCTTTTCAGCTGGCAATGTTGACAGCAGGTTCCGGAGGTGAGTATAAATCTTTTTACCTGTACAACTCCTACTTCTAGGAACCAGTTACTAACATAACCCGTCATTTCATCAAATTATCATTAACCCGCAATTTTTCTCTCGATTTACTCTTCACGTTTTTCGTGTTTATTCTCCTGCAAAACATCCTTCCAATACCGTCACCTTTTTTCAATCCATTCAAATTACCGGGTGTGAAAATATCTTCGGATAGAATCGCTCAACCCCGCATGTCATCTTTCTTGTTATTTAACACGCATGAGCAGAGGTGGTAGTCACATTGGTTGGCCATCATGTCCTATGTCCTTGGTGCGTGTAGGGGCACCACCATTAAACAATTCCTATTCCATGTTAAATGAGAATCCGACCGGGCTTCGGCCTGGAAGGAACTACGGCAAAATTCAACCAAGCTCCGGCTTGGAAACAGCTGAAGAAGTCACCACCCAAGGAAGTGGAAGCAGAGCAGCAGCAGTATGTCCCCAGCCATCGCCCGGTATGACATCGGTGAGCATTGCTAACTTTATAGTTTCTCCTCTGGCGGAGTCCGTTAAAGGGGTTACTAAACTGGTAGGGATGCTGGTGAAATATCCTGTGTGATTTCTTTTGGAATGATTTCTTCGGAATACCTGAAGTGCACACAATTTATGTCAGACTAAAGTAGGCAAAGCACCATATATTCCGCGGTGGCCGGACTTAATCTGGTGGAGTCCATTAGTGAGGGAATGACTGAACCGAAATATGTGGTGATAGCTACTACCCATCAGTAGCCGGACTTCGATACTAGCGAGCATTGTTAGCTGTATAGTTTCTCCTCTGGCGGAGTCCGTTAAAGGGGTTACTAAATTGGTAGGGATGCTGGTGAAATACTCCGTGTGATGTCTTTTGGAATGATTTCTTCAGAATACCAGAAGTGCGCACAGCTAGTATACAAACCGGATGGACAAACTGTCAGTAACGGGCCTTGACATGGTGAACTGACAGGGGCCATCTAGAGCTACCCCCCTATATCCACGTCAGACGATGCCAGACAGGTCGTCGAGGGAGACGTTATGAAATCAGCCCATGCTATCGACCCATTATATTTCCCATATGCAGAGTATTAGTGCTCCCTGTGTCAGTAAACGCACCAGGTGCGTCAGTTTGGGGAAAGTGACCCTTGCAGTTAGAAGAGTCCGTTCCCTTAGGGAAGGGGATAGGAGAGTGAATAAGGGTGGCTGTTGTACAGTCATCACGTCCAGTGTTGCCATAGTTAGTTGGGGGAAAGTTAGGTAGCTATGAGCTGGTCGCATAATTTGTCTTCTCAGTCGTCGGTGAGTTAAGAGAGCGGGTTGCCCTGTCTCGTCATGGCCAATGTCAGTAACAGTAACAGTCGCAGATCTGAGATAGTAAACGACGAGTGTCGACAGTACTTAAGCAAATATTGAAGCAGCAGTTGCAGCCTTTGTCAAGTCATTCAGTCAGTCACTGCCCAAATATTATACCATATTTCCCCGGTAGTCGTCGAGTCAGCAATTAGTCAGCATCCCAAGTCAATCCGTAGTTGCAGCTAAGCCTAGAGCAGAGCAAGGCGATGAAAGTATAGCAGTCGTCGAGTAATAACAGCAGTCGTTGAGTGGCAGTAGTTGAATCAAGCGTCGGGCGACAGAGGCAGTCGCTAAACGATAGAACGGCAGTCAGCACATCGTAGTAGAAGACAGGTCAAACGCTGGGCGGAGTAATAAGAATCGTCGAGTTGTGGCAGCAGACAAATACTGTATGAAGCCAGTGAAGCAGTCGTCGGGCAGTAGTAATCAGTCAGTCGTCGAGCAATAGCAGCAGGCATTGAGTGGTGAAAAGCCAGTCGTCGAGTTTTGGTAGCAGCCGAGTACAGTCTTACGCACGTGAAGCAGTTACTGAATGAGATGTTCATGGTCGTCGAGAAGCAAGAGTAGTCGTTGAGTGGTAGCGAAAGTTAAGTTAAGAGCTCTAGGAGGGAAGTAGCCGTGGAATGGTGAATTAGCCAGTGTCGAGTCAGCACGTCGAGTTAGTCAGTGTCGAGCAAGAAGCATAGAGTCAGCAACGTCGAGGTAGCCAGTGTCGATTCAGTACGTCGAGTCAGCAGTCGAGTTAGCCAGTGTCGATCAGAAAGAGTCGAGTCAGAAACGCCGAGTTAGCCAAGATAGAGAAAGTAGCGTCAAGTTGGCCATCGTCGATTTAGCCCAGAGTAGAGCAAGTCCACGTCAAGTACCAAGTCAAGAGTCTCGATCAACGAAGCAGTCATCAGCTGTTAAATCAATGTAACTAAGCAACGAACGTCGGTGAAGCACCATCAAGCTATAGATTTAGCAGTCATTCACTAACATCAAGCACTGAAGAGCCTGTAGAGCAGCAGTATAGAGGCAACAGAGTCAGAGATCACCACCGACAGAGCTGTTGCAGAGAAGATTCAACGAGAGGCCTGAGTGGGAGTATCAACAAGAGGCCCAGCCTTGGCCCACCCGTGAACGATACAGCAGTAGAGCAGATCGTCAACGAGCTGCACCCCAACCATTAGTCAGCTGAGTAGGGTGGATAACCCCTCTCATAGCGTCACCACATCCCACGCCCACCAGGCGCAGTCCACGCTACGACAGACAAATTCGTGGCGAAGAAAAGTAGCCGGACACACATCAGGACCTTATCGGGCGCGCCCTATTGATCCAACGGGAAGCTGAGCCTGGGTGTCTGCTGGACCAGACCTTCAGGAAATCTGGTATACCGTAGGAGCCAGACATGAAGGTCGGATGTCTGCATCCACGCCAGTACTCAGATCAGTGACCACGCAAAGTGACCTAGTGTTGAACTTAAGTGATTGTGTGAAGTGAGAACATACGTACGACCTGGTACCCCTAGACCAGAGCCAAAGACATTGACATTATTATCCAATTGTAATATATTTCGTGGTTTATTTGCTTGTATATATACGTAATAAAGGAGTAACTGGCTCCAGAGATTTGCATACTAATCAATACCCCTTTTCCCTGATTCTCTGATATTACAATTCACACATCATTATCATTTGTGTTTAGGCAATACAAGGTAATTTGGTACAGAGGTTGCTGCAACGCATTGCCCAATCCTCCAGCAGGGCGTGGTCATTCCAAATAAACAGCTGTAGGGTGCTATAGTTTGTTAATTTACTTTTACTTTTTATTTTTTTAATGAAAGGGAGGAATCTACTTATTGGTTAAGTATGGCTCTTAGAGCAGTGACTAAGACTCTTAATCTTCGGGGTCAACATATAGGACTCTACATAAAGTTTAACCGAGAATGATTGGGTTCTTATTCTTGTACGCTATTAAATGCGGCCGTTGATACCTTGACGTACAACTAAGTGTGGCTTGCTTTAATCTTATTAGAAACTTTAATGAATAAATACATATAGAATATGAGCCGGAGTGAACAGATATTTACTTATTTCAACACACTGGTTATATGAAGTTACTGGAACCACTCCGCTCGTAACATTAAGTTATCACAATTAGTACACAATGGTGACCTTTAGTTCAAAGCTTAATAGGTACAGTTTTTCTCATTTGTCATAAGTCAGAACTCGTATTCTTCTTTTGCAAGCACACACAACACAATCTATAATGTCAAGGTTCTGGTTCAACGGACATATGATACTAAGCTGTACTCAGCAGTAATTACGCCACACATATATGGGAAAGGTAGTATAAATCATAACGATGGACTAGCAATAAACGAGAATGTATTATTAAATGCTTTCAACATAATCCACGCTCTTTTACACAATCGAGTGGACAGCACTTTGATTGACAACCTATAAACACAACCAATATTTTGAATTAATATCTTGTATTCATAGGGATATTTAGATCAACTATAGAATACCAGGAAAGTCACAGTTAATAGATTGTAATAGAATGCAAATCTCATTAAGCGAAAATGTCAATGGTTAGAATACGGAATCAGACCTCAATTAGAATCTGAGCTTAGCAAGCTCCAAATAAATAAATAAATAGATAAGTAAAGATATACTTTGTCAAGCACATACGATACCAGTATACATCCGAGGCCTGGTGACGATTCTACAGCAGATTATATTTACAACTCCGCTCATCATAAGACGATGCAGTCAGTTCAGGATTCAAACTTAGAGAGACTATATCTGCTTATCGTCCCATATTATATAGAAAAAACCTCGCCTCATTGTGTCATGAACCCCGCAAGGTTCGATCAACCACGAGGTCTCCGTATCTGCTTATTTGACTAAATCCCTCAAGTTACTGGGTTGCTAATGTTACAACCTAACAATGCGTGACTTCCGCTGGCATTTCAGCAAGCACCAGCTCAGACAGTAATACAAGGCAATAAATTGTGATTCCCAAAGTTCGTAAATAAATATATAATTTACATAAATCCGTCACCCTTACACAGCGAAGGGTTATAGCAGATTCTACTAAACGCACTGCTTACTTCGCCAACCGGGCGTGGTCATTCGCACTAAACAGTGAATGGCTATTCTCGATTCTACTAAACGCATTACCTAATTCTCCAGCCGGGCGGCGTATTAGCATACCCTACATGAAGTTTAATCAAAGGAGCCTTCTGATTGGTTGAAGAGCCAAGTACGAAAAATCGCGCTCCCAGTGCTCAGATGCACAATACACACCTCCGCGTATTTTGTAAAAGTTGTTATTACTCATTCAACTGAACTGTTAGCCGTATATCGGACAAAATGGAAAGTAATGTACGTGGACTTAGGCAAATTATTTTCAACAGTGCTTCACTCAGACAGCAGTATTGGAACGAAAATATGCCGTTTCATGGCTCAAAGAATACCAAGAAATTACGAAAAATGGTTGGATTCTCCGAAGTTCCAATACTTAGCCTTTACAATAAGTATCCTGCCTATGTGTAAGGCCTGTCTCATTAAATTTACTTATATTGATGATAGTAAAATGTCGGTTTCATAAAACTTTTGCTGCTACTAGTAGTTACTTAATATCATTAAATAAAGTTAACAAGGGAGCATTGGCATGGAATACTAACCGATGATGTTAAAAGTTATATACGGTATAGTAATAAACAAAAGGATCAATGTGACCATTGAAATAGGGTCCGATACTTCGCCATTCAAGAAGTCTGGCCCTATGAATTTTGGCACATGCAGTTCGTGTACGCATAAGCCGTTCGGGTGCAACTAAGTGCGAGTAGAAGGCGTAGCCTAGTGGTATGCTGAACTCCTACCAGCGTGGCGGCTCGCGTTTCGTTCCCCGCATCTGCAAGGTGTGTGTGTGTTTTTAGTTAGTTTTTATTTGTTATAAACATCCGACCAAACCTTTTGCAACAAAATGCAGTATCACCCCAATATAAAGTGTTTGTATGCACATAAAATAAATAAATAAACAAACACCAAATCCATAACGAAAAAAATGCAACGTAAGACAATATGTTCTTTTAAACATTTTATTTCTGTTATGTGATTGGAAAACTGTTTGTAAATAATGCATGTTAGTTTTAACTAGATCTTATCTTTGGTTTCAGGCCCACAAGAGCAGAAAATCAGAATCCCACTCCTCTACCTAAAAATCTCACAAGCATAGAAAAACCAGAGAAATACCAGCTTACAAAATCTGGGAAAACGTTTGTTCTCTATAGTACCATGGCATGAATGACGCGTAGAGATTTTTCATCTTCAGACCGCGCCATGGACTGGATCTTCTTGGAAAATCCTCCTATATTGGTAAGCTGACGATACATTTAAGACAGCTCCAGGTGCCTCCAGCACCATTTTACCAGAATATACTGATCCTTTCATGTTCTGCATCAGTGTGCTGTGTTTCTTGTTCTATTCGTTCTACTGGCACGGAAAAACCTTCAGACGAACTATGGAAGTCATTCAGCTTTGTCTTTCTCCACAGCCTACGTACTGACGTAACATTATACTTTTGAGTTAGCTGCTCTAGTTGCATTGAATGTACACAATTGCTTCAGCTTAGGATAAAGAAAATTCCCTGAAGTAGTACGTGAGAGGTATGGCTCACAACATTTTCTTCTAAAATCAAATTGAAATGTGTATTTCGAATTGCGAAATAAACCAGATACAATATTACCCAAAAGAATATTATTTTTATTTATCTTTAATAAATATTTTTACACATTACCTTGAAATGTCCTGTACCGAATTGTCCATGCACCAAAATATCCTGCACCGAAATATCCATGAACCGAAATGTCCGTGCACAAAAATGTCCTGCACCGCCATGTCCGAAACCCCGTGTTGAGACTGGAGTTGGGACTGTACTGTACATCAATACTCACTCAGTCCTCTGTTTGCTTCGGAAGTGGGTGAAATGCCGGTGGCAAATGTGCGAAATGACTGAAAGGTACACTGAGTCCAAATTATGTTAATGTAAGTTATGTTATTAAACAAAACTTTGTAGTGACATTTTGTCTCCTATGTGTTTTGTTTTGTGAAGTTTATTTCCCTTTTTTTTTACAAATACTGTATTTTGAAATATGGTCTAGCTTAAAATAATTTGTTTATCAAATTATGTGTGTATTACCAGTCTAGAAATAAATAAAAAGGAACAGAAATATTAAAAAAAAGTGTCATATCACTTTAAACGAAAATCACGCGTCAGAGAAAAACTGTCATAGCACGTTTTGTCTTATTTTATCCTATTGCATCCAACTACATAAGATGCCCAAAATAAACTCTTCCATTATTATGGGAGAGTAATTTTGAGACACGTAATATATTAATTTGTCGACTATTATTTGCTGTTGTAGACTAGTTAGAAAAATAGGTGTTTAATGAGAGTTATACATTGATCGGGATAGTAAGTTAGATACGAGTTTTCGTTTGTTGTTTTGGGGATGCATGTTATGCCGTGATAGCTTAAGACTGAAAATAAGATAAGAATTGTTTGTTTGTGTGATTATCATTGTGTAGTTTATGTTTATTATCAGGTTTGAACGTCCAAAACAAAAACTGCTTGTCATGGTAATACTTTTGAATCGCTTAAAATTGTCTGTTAAGCACCAGGTGTTTTCTGTATCCTAAACTGTCTATAGTGACCACAATAATTGGATGTCTATGAGACAATGACTATATATGAGATTATGAAATAAATTAGAAGATAATAATAATATGTTTTGAAGAATGTTTAGGGAATAGTAACAAATATTGAATATTGTTTTATAGTCACTTTGGCACAATTGGATACTTTAGTATTAGTGGTCCCACTTCCACGTGCGCATTTCAAAGAAGTTCTAAGTATAGGCGCTAGAAGGCACATTGGCGCTAGTGAGGTGGCTCCAA
>KZ891381.1:0-10678 GCA_003456935.1 Machilis hrabei | reverse complement strand
ACTCGAGAATTCCCGCTTTCTAACAGTACATTGTTCGATCCCAACGGATTAAAAGCTGAATAGTTATGATTTTTTTAAATCGGATGATTCTTTTTGAAATGCCCTGTATTTAAGCACTAGATCCGTTTCGCTTTCTCTGAGTATCCGACGGCAACGTACATGTTGTTTTGACTGTAACGAAGAAAGTGAAACGTGTTGATTTTGAGTCCCTTCGTAAACCCCGCCATATTCGTTTTACGTTTACAAACTACTTTCAAAGTAAGCTGTAGTCTTCTTAAAAATAATGTAAAATCAGCCTAAATCAAAAGTTCTTAAATAAATATTAATACAAAATATTTCTGTCATCACGTGAATATTTGGTTTTAGTTACTTTAAAATTTAATGAAACGAAACAAGGTATATATTTGCAATTAGATTAGTATTTTTGCGTTTTCGCACACTTTAAGTGATCTGAATAATACATTATGTTTTATTTCTGTAGGTGCTGGTCGTACGTCGGTCGAGCAGGAGGACCGCAGATTCTGTCATTGCAGCCTCCAGATGATAAGGGTCCTCAGTGTTTGGGTAACGAAGGTCGAGCTCTGCATGAATTAACTCACGCTTTGGGCATCTTCCACGAACAGAGTCGTGCAGACAGAGATCAGTTTGTCGACGTTGTACTAGATCACGTATTACCAGGTCTGTATTACGATTTTACAACTGGAGTATATCATGAATTATGTGTATCGATACATACAGTATCAGTCACTCCTCGACTGAATGTGCCGATATAACAGTTGATAGTCAACCGGCTCTCACTGATACATACTTACTCAGAGTAAGTTGATAGCATCAATAAAGAAAACACGAATATAGAAAAAAACTTTTTTTAAATTTATACATATCTTTTACACAGCCATATTACGAACATCAGTACTAGTTATAGTGGATCAGATTTGCACTAATAAAGCAAATTAAAGACAAGGCAGTTTATTGTTCGTAATGTTTCAAAATGTTAATATTAATACTGTGTTTTTTAATTTGTTTTACATCTACATCTACGTCTTACCCCGCAATCAACTTTAAGTCTTTGGCAGGGGGTGCAACGATTCCATTCACGAATTGTCCTAGGAAAAAAAGACCACAAATACCCGTCCGTTCTACACCTAACTTCCCTAATCTTATTTGCNTTTTAAGCGAAACGAAATTTCGCGCTACGCTTCGTTTGGATATGACAGAATCGATGCTGGTACTGTACGTTTGAATCTCGTTTTGTTGCTGAAGAACGGTTATCGATACAAAATTTTTCCGTTCGAATCTTTCTACTCTTATATTTAACGTTAATTTTGAAAAAACTAATACACGTTGTACAGTTTTATTGTGTCAGATAAAAACCCAAGAACAGGAAAATGTTTAAACAGTTTTGTCTTAATTAACTACAAAAAGTACACTCAGTTAAATATTCGAAGAAATATACTTAAATATTCAACTTTTTCACGTTGTTTAGCGTAATTTCAATTTATTCAGCAGATTAGTAAAAGAAAAGAAAACTCATTTTTTGTGCTATTTTCATTTCAATTCATTTCTGTATGAAGTATATAATAGTAGCCTGCCTTTACTTATACATCCCGATATTCTGTCTGTTTGCCTTTGTTGTGAAGTTCTCATTAATACTGCTAATCTAAGCCCTATTAGAAAAACGATGTTCTTTTAAAGGCATTAATGTTAATAGGATTATGTCTTCCTTGACTGGGAAAATCTTAAATTAAAAGTAGATTATTTCCACGTTGAATTCACTTTTAATCCAGTCTGTAGTCAATGGAAACTCTGAGACAGATCGAGGTAACACCATTTATCAAAGCTCAAAATATCTGTTTAATTCCACCGTCTGAGTATGCGTGTTATTTTTAAATTAAAACACTGTGACGTCATTTTCCTTTGTTCTTTTGCCGACATTATACGCGTATAACTTCGATAACTGTGCTGTTATCTGCAGTCACTGGTAGTTTTATTCGTGCAAACCGGTGACGTTATCCACGAAACTCTACCCTAAAAAATCTTAATTTTATGAAATTTCACTCGTGTATTCACATAAAATAACTCGCTAAATATACAACGAGCAATTGCACGTAACCAGCTTTCGTAAAATAAAGTTTAATACAAATTACCTACAAAGAAACGGATTATCCATGGCACGTTATTCCAACTAGTCACTCTATAATCCATTGTACGCACTTCGAACAACCGACCGCAACTGAAAGTGGTCAACTTCGTTACAGTTCACCAAATCGATAAATTCAAATAATTCAACTTTCCTCAACACACGTGATGTTCTTTNGCTCAGTGCTAACGTCTTTGCTTTTGAGCTTTCGTGCAGCCTGGTCTGCGTTCGAATCTCGGTTACCATCTCGCGTACTTTTTTATTTCGTTGTCTCTCATCGAGTTATTTCGTTATGTAACAAGTTTGTAATTGCTTTTTTAAAATGTTTTTTGCATTCTTTACTTAAATTGTGGTCAGTGGAGAAAGACTACGAAAAGTAGCTACTTTTCCACTGCCGATGCGACGTTGCCACACGTGCGGAACTTTGGAAGGGCGTACCTCCGAAACGAGCGGTCTGAGGACCTAACTTCCTTATCTCGAATTGGTCCTGGGGCTGTCCACTATGCGTGGTAGAAGTTTGTCACACGAATTAAGAAACACCCTGTATGTATGTAATGCACATTTGAAGTTCTCGTCACTGGTCTGGAAAAGTCAATTTATACAATTTTAAACATATGAATAATAGGATGGGTCCACATCAAGATTCAGTTTGTAGTAACACGTACAACATCCAGGTTACCGTTTGACGGAAACACAATGATTTTCCTCACTTCAATTGTGTACAACGAGCATGTGTCTTAACTATAAGGTGGGGCCTTGTTAATGAATATGATTTGTTTCTTGTGTGTAGTGTAAGCAAATAGTAACTAATAACATTAAACCTTTTCTATGATACTCTCAGCGTAATTGGGATGATCCGATCCTTCTTTTGTTGGTTTTAAATGTTTCAAAAGGTTGTAATTGTACTATTTTTAATTGTTGGGTTTCAGGAGGTTATAATTGTACTGTTTTATTTTTTTCAGGTTTTGAAAATAACTTTGATAAACAGAGTAAGGAAAATACAACATACTACTTCGAATATGATTACAAGAGCATAATGCATTACGGAAAATATTTCTTCAGGTTAGTGATTTCAAGATAAGTTTGATTTAAAGTTAATTTTTTTGTACTAAAAAGACAGCGGAAATCATTGCTAGTAATAATGGTAACTTTGAACTCTATTCTTACTGTCTATATCTGTAAGTATAAACTAGGCTACGTTTTTTAGCCGACACTGACTTCTGTTATTATTAAGCAACTGGCTTGCAGGCTTAACCCTTTGAAGCACGAGTAATGATTTTTGAAAATCACACTATATTTTATTACAAATTCTGTGCAAGGACAGCTTAAAAACAAACATAAAATTCTATAATTTTTTGTACCTTAAGTTTTTCAAAAACTGGTGNCTTTCTATAATATCGCTCGGCTTCGACTCGCGATATTATAGAAGGTTGGCAGCTTCACCACTAGGTGTTATTTGATATAACACTGCCTCCGATGTGTTATTTATACGTAAAATTGATTTATATCCCAGCACACCTGTAATATACTAACTTTTACAAGAGTAGTCAATCTATGAAGTGATTAAAGAGATGACCGAAAAGTACTAAAATTAGTTATGGCCAAATCATGGCATTGATCGTTACAAAAAAAGTGTTTAATACTTTAGTGATCATTTACGTGTTATATGAATCAGAAGTAGAGGTACGTCAAAATAGCATTTTTAAATTGATTTATAACACTTTGAATTTGAAAATTAGCATATTTCTGGTAACTACTCTACAGTTTTAAGGACAAAAAAAATGGTGTAAATAATAATAATATGATAAATTTATTGCAAAGGAATTAATGACATGTTTAGTAACCATGATTCGTTCATCATGATTTGATCGACTGTTAATCATTTCATCTTCGTCTTTCTGTCTGTCAGCACAAGACTGTAATTACTGAAGAACTTGATTTGCAGTGTTTACCCAAATTTTCCTTTTTTTTTACCCCTATCCAATCGAAGATTGCCAGACATTAAAATGTTCGAGTCACTCACGTAAAATCGCTCTTTTGTGTTAACTTTAAACCTTTCCATATTTAAAAATGCTGCCATAACACAAAAAGACAATAAAAATCCAAATGATTCGTGTTCATTCAATAAACTAGCTTCTGCCCAAGGCAATCGGCATCCACACTTCAACTGAATAACTGAGCAAGTGTTTGGAATGGAGTCGGCCCCGGTAGCCTAGTGGTTAGTCCCGTGGCATTGCACGCCGGAGGTCCCAGGTTCGATTCCTGGCTAGGGCATGGGTGTTNNGCTTGTGTTGTCCTAAGTGTGTACACTTGTGTTGGCAAACGTCCGTGCACTCACTTGTGTTGTCTTAAATGTGTGCACTTAATGTCGGAATAAAAAGTGGCCATAAATGTTAGGTGCTAAGGCACCGGAGGTAATGCCTTACGGCGGTTCCCGGTGCATAACCCTAACTAAAAAAAAAAAAAAAAAAAAAAAAAAAAGGTTTGGAAACTATAGGGAAAAAAAGTAGAGTTGTAATAGGCCGTTCTGTAGGTAAAAAGCTTGACCGTGTAAGGATGACACGAGGCACTTTGCCTAGTGGTACGAACATAAATGTTAGGTGCTAAGGCACATGAATTAGTACCTTACAGCGGTTCCCGGTGCGTGCCCGGCTCTAAAAAAAAAAAAAAAGTGTTTGGAATGGAGGGGCCTGTAGTGAAAAGTGAAGAGAAAGAGTAACAAGCAAAACGTTATTTACATAAGTCTGACCTCCGATCTCCGTTCCGATAAGAAACTAAGATTTTATTTATTAAATATACAGCATACTTTTGTTTTACTTCGAAAAAAAAAACGGAATAAGGAAGAAAAAGAAAATATCAAAAAATCTCTCAGCATATACATATAAATAGCGTTTATTTGGTAATTTTGCTGAATACTACAGTATCGGCATCGATTCTGTCATATCCAAACGAAGCTACGAAAAATTAAATTCGCTACGTCTTTCAGGCGAAGCCTGAAAGACGTAATGGCGAATTTAATTTTTTGGTAGCTTGGTAAGTGAACGAAAATTTGCGTTTTAAGCGAAACGAAATTTCGCGCTACGCTTCGTTTGGATATGANTGCGTTCTAAGCAAAGAAAAAGGTGGCAATGTGGAGTAACCACTTCACTTCAAAGGGTTAAGCTGTGAGCTTAATTTTTCCCGTTTCTGCATATACATAGTTATTTAAACATAAATAAGTACTCAACATCCATGGCCAGTAAAGAAACTGTTTTCTTGTAGTTATCAAAATTATTCCTCCGATCAAAATAAATATCATCTCGGCAACTTGCAAAATACAAACGGAAAAGATGAGCATTTATTTTAACATAGAAATCTCACAGGGTGTAATACAAGTTTGGAGACTTATATAATGTAAATATGATTAACCATTATGGAGATACTGTTTAATGTGTCAAACATGGCTTATACACAGAACTGACACTTTTAATCGTTAACTTCAGTATCTCCATAATGGTTAATCATATTTACATTATATGAGTCTCCAAACTTGTATTAGACCCTATTTTCCCGAATGAAATAAAAGTCTACGGAAATCATAACATACTTATTGTCTATGTCTTGAATGTGCCAGATTGTTTTTAAGTGAATTTACAGTCGATGATATATTCAATTTAATTAAACGTTGGAGATTCAAAGTAGGAATACCCAATTAAAATGGTCGCACACGGAACAGTGACTATCTTTTACACAATCTGGCACATTCAAGCTATAGACAATAAATATGTTACGATTTCCGTAAACTTTTATTTCATTCGGAAAATAGAGTAAAAGTTCGCGAACCCGAACCAAACTTACCAAAAAGTTCGATTTCGAACCCGAACCGAACGGTTCGGTTCGGTTCGCCAGACGAACCTTCGACCCACCACTAATAAAAATATACATAGTTACATTTTCAAAAAACATTTTAATATCTACGTATTTGAAACACTTATGTACACTTACTAAAACACTTTACAGCTTACACTAGAATTTTAATAGTTTTTAAATATCTGAGATCATCGTGATCCAAATTGTCCTATATAAATATTAAAAATATCTACTGAATGTCCTAAATAATTTAATAGGCATGCCATGTTAATCAATGGCGAAAACCGTCTGGCATCAAATCTGCAAAACGGAATGGCCCACAGTGCCAGGTTCCACGTGTTTCTGGGTGACCTAAATTTCCATTCACTTAATACATTGTGTCACTGCAATCAATCATACCACTAAATACGTTATGTACAAATTTACAAGTTAGCAACTTACTTTGATAACATCCGAATTTAAAATGAATCCATGAAATTAATCTTTTCTGAACTCCAGCATATCAATTACATATTTGTGATGTGGAAACCAAGCTACACAGCCATACTCTAGGTGAGACCTTACCAGTGACATATACAGCATGTTTATCGAAGTAACATTAGAAAAATGTTTACAAGATCTTTTCAAATCCCTAATAATTTATTCGCTTTACAAACAAAATGAGTAACAAAAACACGGGGACACAAATTTTCATTTAGTATAATACCCAATTCATTAACTTCGTTTTTCCTCTGAAGGATCTTCCCTTCTAACATGTTTTTGTTTGTGACACTTTTTAAAGTTTAACTGTGGCTTCCACTTTGTACACCATGATTCAAAGAGCTGAATATCTTGCTGAAACATCCTACTACTAGATTTATCAATCATACAAAACCGTTTAGCATCATCAGCATACAGCAAAACTGATGCAACAGTTATAATGTCTGCCAAGTCATTAATATACATGCAGAAAAACAACGGACCCAAGAGTGAACCCTGAGGAACCCCAGATTTCACTTGCCCTT
This sequence comes from Machilis hrabei, assembly GCA_003456935.1. Classification (NCBI taxonomy): domain Eukaryota; kingdom Metazoa; phylum Arthropoda; class Insecta; order Archaeognatha; family Machilidae; genus Machilis; species Machilis hrabei. The sequence continues at coordinate 3,685 of KZ891381.1, read as the reverse complement.
GATCTGACTTCACTCCATCGACCACCACACGAATAGTTCTATTGCTCATATATGATCTAATTAACTCCAACAAAAACTCAGCCAATCCAAATTTACTAAGCTTGTACAATAGCAGTGAATGAGGTATTCTGTCGAATGCTTTCTCGAAGTCAGTATACAACACATCTACCTGACCCCTGTCATCCAAAACTTAAGTCATAAAATCCGGTAGACAAATCATGTTGGTTGACGTCGATTTACCTTGCGGGGAGGTAAGACAGTTGAGAGGAGACATTCAGATTTTTGTGAGCATGCAAAGACAACTTTGTTTGATATTTGTGCCTGCAAATGTCCTGCATTAGCCACCGTTTTTGCACCTGCCTCAAGCAACTACGTGAAGTTGATTTTTTGTTGGATCAGCAACAACACAGAAAAATGTTAATTGGAGGAATGGACGTCGAAACAACTTTACACGTAAAACGAACTGAAGAGAGGAGAGCGAAATGGCAGGGAACACGCTCAAGCGCTAGAAATAAGATAAAAGAGAAAGTTGGAGCAAAAGATATCGATGATATTGTGCTAGAGGAAGACTTTTTATCACCTCTCTAACTCTTTGAAGATCCGTTATTTCACCCCAGTACGTCATCCTCCGGTTGTCAGATGAGAACGTCCCTGACACAGCTTGCATCCGCAGCATATCGTACTGCAGTTTCGAATAGGAATACCGCTCTCCTTGCATCGGCAGAAGACTTCGGAATAGTGCCCGAAAATGCAGTCTCTCGTCGATAAGTGCAAGTTATTCTGCGAGAAGAAGAAGCTTAGGAAGGCCATCCAAACAGAAGAGACAAAAGCCCGGAGTTCATTATTTGGGCTGTACTTTGATGGACATAAAGACTCAATATTTTACCGACCTCACCCAGTACAAAAGTATCTCACCATTCTGGAAGAGCTCGGGTCAGAGTATCTTAGTCATACAACTCCCTCAAATGGACACAGCAACAGCATGGCAATCAGTATCACAGAACGTATTCAGAAAAAAGACCAAGATATAGCTGTTGGCTGGGACAGGACAGTCATGAACACGGGCCAGAACAATTGAGCCATCATTGCCCTCAAGAAACCAGTGGGAAGGCCAATGCAATGGTCCATTTGGCTCCTGCACTATAATGATTTGCGCTTGACGCATCTCATCACTGCACTCAACTGCAAAACTAAGGTACCAAACATGTACTCCGATCCGATCGGTAAAGCTCTTTCTGACTGTGAGCATAAACCTGAAGTTAAAATTTATGCCGATTAATATTTCGTGGACAAAAGAGTTTGACTTAAGCACCGACAAACAGTACTTGCTTAGTATTTACGAGACTCCAAAGGGGATTATGATGTCAATTTGGTGACTAACAATGGCTAACATAATCCTCCATTTGTACATAAGTTCTAGGAAACCCTCAAGAAATCTGGTAATCTTATCCGTTTACATAGTTAAGGTATATGCCCAGCCCCGGTTTGGTTTACCATTAAATGAAACAACTCATGCTGTCATGGATTTAAAAACCTTCAGCACTTGACGAGGTTGTCAAGACATCTTGACAAGAACAGCAAGGTTATTATTGATCCTCTTCTGCAACGCAAAGCTTACTTCTGTCACAAAGAAAATATAGGCGATTGCTTGGCATAATCACTGACAACCGAAAATAAATCAGAACTTTTGGTTGGAAGAGCATCAAGAAAGCAAGAGTGGAGCTCGACAGCCAGTTGGATGAGATTCGCCAGTTTAGATTGCAGAAAGAAATGAATCTTGCAGCAAATCAGTACAAACACATGATCAATTGAGGCCCACAGAGAGTTAAGGAGCCACGTTTGACTAAATACTTAACTGTGGAGCAGCTGAAGGAGAAAATTTCCAATGGAAACCCACCGACCGAAGCACACATACCATACTCAGGCTGTGGAGAGTTGCGTTCGTTTGGTAGCAGATGCGGTGGCTTCAGTTTGTGAAGAAGAGGAGAGAGACTGCTTCATTCGTGCAAGGGTTCAGTTTAGGCAATCAATGCCCTCCTTCACAACCAAATCGGATTACAAGACAAAACCCGACATCTAAATAAGTCCACGGATGGGTGGGCTTGAGTGGAACTCGACGTACAGCCACTTCCTCGTGGTGATTTCTGAGTTATTTCTTCATGATACAAGAAAGTCGAGAGCTGTATAATTGCACATCTTACACTTAACAACTATTAATATTGGCGTATATTGAATACATTGTTAGCCTAATATTTCTCTGTAGAAATATATCTAATTACTGGACGAAATATAACCAAAGATCAGAGACCATATTATCACGACATTAACTTGCTATAATAAAGCGTCTTAGGCCTCTTGGGGTTGTAGTGGGTTGTCAACCTATTACGTAAAAACCGAAACTTCAGCACCCGCGCGGCACGCCAAGGACTTGACCAATTTTAATAATAACCGTGTCCATGGAAATTATATAAAAAAAGCTTTTTCTACCCATCCTAGTTAGTGTATGTCTACCATGCCATTTGTAATTAAAAGAGTTTTTTTCTTGCTACGTGTGTTATTTTGATGACAGAGCTTTATGGTTTTCAATGATGTGCTAGTAGGTGGCAACATACATATGGTTTGGACATTTGGTTAGCTTGGAAGTACTATTTTTTTTACTTCTCAAACTGGGGTAACACAGAAAATGTATATAAAATCGCTATACGTTAATTTAACACTACAAAGTTTTTATATATTTTGTACCCCCAAACAGTTCCATGTTATTTTCGTTTAATCTCTGTGTGTCTATCTAAACACATTCTTCTTGGTTGTGTTCATATTTATTGGTAAAACGAAATAAAAACTGAATATTGATTTGGATGTACGTTTAGCCATTAGTGTATGCTGTGTACTTTTTCTCATTTTCACGACACTGGCTCGTATGTTCACTTCTCAAAGTCACAAGAATGTCTTAGGAGATGCAAACTGTTATGTACATCTCAGTATTCATAGCAAGTTTCAAAACTTTACTAAATCTTGTTCCCGAGTTACATACTAAAAATATCCGTTTAAAACATGAAATATGCGTACTAAAATGTTTATTAACTCTTGAGCACATCCCTACATTTTATGTATTAACACTATAGACCTACCGATTCCAAAATTTGTTGTACCTACATACTCGTATATACTTACCTTTCTCGGAGTTTAAAGTCTGCACTCCCTCTCTAGAAAATATAAATAAATGCTTATCATCTCATTTGTAAAAAAACAGCTAAATTTGATTCCTTCTTCAAATTAATATTCAAATCTGGTTCAACTGTTTGACATTCGGGGATAGGTTTAACGGCAACCTGTCATTAAAGAAGATTCCGGGTTGTGTTATTTTGTTCAACCAGAAATTTTCCTATATCCCNANCNGAGCTCCTAAGNTCAAGGTGGAGTTCGACCTTCGGATTAGGTAGTGAAGGTCCCAATAAGAATTCAACTGACGTACTAAAGATAATTGATGGTGTTGATGGTTTGGTTATTTTCAGGTGAGCAAAACACACAAATCTGAGATTTACATTTATTTTATCCATAATTATTAACATGAGAATGGGGTCACACAGGACCCTAAATGTCAACAAGTACCCTGAATCATTTGCTTTGGCAATACTTCTAAACCAGTTCTTACTATTAATCTGCGAAAACATATTTTGGGGAT
>QVQU01278915.1:2026-12644 GCA_003456935.1 Machilis hrabei | reverse complement strand
TATTTTTGGTCATTCTTTCCGAGGTCGATTCAAGATTGGAACCGTTTATTACGTGAATAATAACTTGTGGTGCCTCGTGCACCCCCTNCCAAGTACCTTACCGGTTGATTGCAGGGTATGATATAGATGTAGATACAACAAGTGCCTGAATGTGGGTGGTGACTATGTAGAGAAGTAATCCAAATATGTATGCAACTTTTGTATATATTAAATTTTTTTCTCCTTATTTCGTTTTTCTATCCTACCCGACTGGAGTCTAATTTTTGAATAGCAATCATAGAATAGGAATGGAGTACCAATGAAACATTAGAAAAATAGAATGTTAGGAAAGAGGTAAGTTGTAATTAAATTTTTTTTTTATGTTCATAGTTTTTGGGTTTTTATGCCTCATATGAAGTTATGTTATTCCGATGTTTCAATCCTTACTTTAGTGGCTGTCGTCAAAGTTACTAGACATACAATTTGTTGTTTATAACATGTATTGTTTGCTGTACTCGGATGTTGTATGGCTTTTATTTCTAGTATCTTGTTGCAAGTGTATTAAGTGGAAATGGGTATTGTATTGTTCACTCATTTGTCTCGGATGTTTTGAAGGTTTTTTTGATGAATATATTATGATTGAAGTGGCAAATTTAATATTTTTTGCAAGTTTCTTTAGGTAAGTTGGTGATTGCACATGTAATATTTTCTAACAGTTCAGCTATGCCAAACTTTATTATCTCTGCAGGATACTGAAGGTTCAGTTAGTTGTTGGTGTCCTGTATGTGGAATAATTATTTAGTTCTAGTTCTAGTTGTAAAGTTCCACCCCCCTGCAGATCTTGGAAACAGTTAGAAATTTGGAGAAACGGCGAAACACGTGGTCCATGATTTCGAGGGGCTGCTTATCCGTGACAAGATATTGATGCGGGGCCCCGCAGGGACCCGGGGCTGCGGCCCAACGCGAAAAACTTTAATGGAAAGGTCTAATCGAGACCGTTAAATCAAAACAAAAAATTATTTGCTACGACGCTCATTTTCAAAATGGCGGGCGGTCAAAGTTGGAAATTGAATTTAAAATAAACCTTTTTTTTTCAGGTTTATGAAGTTGCAGAGAGTAGGGTAGTANCAAATCCGAGACTATCAGCTGCAGCCGAATAAATGACCTCGAAAGATTCATCCTATTTTCTTGTAATTTTATTCGGTTTTAAAAGTTGAATGTACAAAAACAGTCTACAATCTTACCTTTAATTGAGGCGGTGCTCAAATTAAGCCCCATTTGCCACCTGACAGATTTGCTACTACCCTACTCTCTGCAACTTCATAAACCTGATTAATAAAGGTTTGTTTTAAATTCAATTTCCAACTTTGAACGGCCGCCGTTTTGAAAATGAGCGTCGTAGTAAATATTTTTTTGTTTTGATTTACTCGTCTCGATTAGACCTTTCACATGATGTATCACANGACCCCCCTTTCCATTTAAATTTTTCGCGTTGGGCCGCAGCCCCGGGTCCCTGCGGGGCCCCGCGTCAATATCTTGTCACGGATAAAGCAGCCCCTCGAAATCATGGACCACATGTTTCGCCGTTTCTCCAAATTTCTAACGGTTTCCAAGATCTGCAGGGGGGATGGAACTTTACAAACACCCTGTATATATACACAAAAATTTAGCCGTGTTTCTTATTGCCAACAACATAATAATTGAACCAGGTTTTTGAAGGCGACTGACTGTATGTGTATTGTTCTCCAACAAGTTCTTGGCTGCTTTGATTTTATTCCAGTGCTTTTGTGTGTGCTTTTTTGCTTGCTTGCTGGCATGTTTTGACATNACGTGTGTTGCTTGTTGTTTGTTTCAGTTTTGTCTGATGTACCCGCTTCTGATATTGTTGCCACCACAAGAACCACACACAAGAATGTTGCTTGTAAAGCTGTTTCAGAAACAAATACAACCACAGCAGCTTCTGAAGAGAAAAGTAGCAAAGCGCTTCCTATGCATGCTGCAGAACCTGTCTGTACAAATGCACGCACAAACAAGAACGCGCAGTCTGTTCTTGAGTCCCGTTCCAAGCACAAAGACACCACTAATATAGTTCCAAAAGAACACCAATTAAAATCTGCATCACTCCCTCCTGGTCTCATGTTTCCTCCAGGCAGTTCTGGCGTGAAGCTAATGCGCAGCAAATCGAGTGCCAACCGGAAGTCTGACGACACGCTGCCATCTGCCGTTCGCGACTACTATCGATCTGCTGCAATTTTGGAAGGTGATTTTCCAGGTGACATGGGATTGACTAAAGCAAAGAAGGAAGAAAAGGGGAACAAGAAGGAAAAAAAGGTTAGCAGCGACGAATCCGGGTCTACTTTCTTCAATCGTCTTTGGCCGAGGAAAAGTGGATCAAGGAAGAAAGACAAGGATGATGAAGATGCAAATGACAAAATTGAACCAGATGCAGTAGGGGTCAAAATATCTACAGAGTTATCCTCGACAGCTCAGAAGAACCGTAAAAATCAAGAATCGGAAAAGACGCGCGATAGAGAAGAAGAGTCTGAAGTGGAAGAAGAAAAAATTGTTGCTCTGGTGAAGCCATTCGATCTTCCGCTGCCTCATAAACGGATCGATCAGCGAGGGCAGTACGTAGCAGATGCTTTCCAAGGTCAGAAATACCAACAAACTGTCATTTCTGACACAAAATCTGGTGGAGCACATTTTCAAGGAATCAGACGATACAATTCGAGAGCTGGAAGAAATATCGCTTCGGCTCGCCAAAGAGTCGAACCAGAGAACATCCCTCCGAGCCCAGATGTCTCTCCTCCGCCGATTCCGACTCAGCGTGGAGTTCCTGCTGTCGATAGTGGATATGAGGCATTGATAGTCCCTGCAGATGTTGTTGGAGTAGCTCCCAATCCCAACATCTCGGGTTTGCCAAGTGTTGCTAGGTGTCAGAGCTATGACGAATCGGTAATTCAGACTTCTGTTGCAAGCAGTACACAACGTTCAATTGCTGCAGCCATTCCAGGATTATCTTTGTTTCAGCAAAGAGTGACACAAGCTGGTAATGATCTCATTAATACAACTGAACAGGANTCGTTGCTTAGTATTTCACCTCCGAAGAAGTCTACAAATAAATCTCATGGTTTCAAACAGTCTATGTCTGTTGATGCCACAATGATTCAATCATCAGCATTGGATGACAAAGTAGAGAGGTCATCTGCTCTCACTGAAAATTCATTTGATGATGTACACAAGAAAGACTTAATGGACAAATCTTTGGAAGATTCTCTTGAAATATCAAGTTACAACAAAACAACCAACGCTCTACCACCAACAAAGGCACTATCAACAGAGAGTATTGGTAGTAAATCACATTCACACAAGTTTCTTAGGAAAAATAAATCTACCGACAGCCTGTTAGAAATATCATCTTCAAAGTCAAAAGACAAGGACGATTTGATCTTCAAATCAGAAGAAAGTGTCCAGCGAAGAAGAAAAAGTGGGGTATGTTATGTACAAGATTCGTCTAATGATATTGCAGGTTCAGCAGTAGTGTTCCATGGTGTCGTGTTAAGAAATACTGGACGATTGGAAAGGAATAGCAAATCTGGAGATTATAGCTCACTAGTAATAGTTGGAGGAGAACCAAAGTCATTAGATACTGTTGCCGGTGACCCGTCAAGCAAGGTGCGTAATGGCGGTCGAAATAGACGACACACGACTGTTGTGACTGATATGGTAGAAGTATCTCATTCTGCATCAGTGAAGAAATCATCGTCTCTTGACAGTATTGGTAGCTATTCAGAAACAAAAACATCTTCAGGATCATCTGGCTCTGATAATGATGAACAGAAAATGGAGGAGACTCCAGGAAGGAGGTCAGCAGCAGTTAAAAATGATATTCTTCTCGACACTCGTCGTCAGAGTGGAGGTAGTTGGTTTGTGCCTGATGACAGTATTAACATAATAGATTCGTCCCCTGAACATAATACCACTTCGGTTAAGGTTGGTACAGCCGACGTTACACCCACTACTCCGACAAGTACACCACAGGTCATGTTCCGAATTGTGTCAAAATCGGGAAGTGCCGTAGGTGTACCGAAGCCATTCCGATCAAGTGCCATTGAACCGTTGTCACCAAAACCTGTTGCAACGTCTCCAGGCTTCTTTACGAATCCAACATTCGTAGCACCTTCGACACCCGAGAAGGATAATTTGTCGTCGTCTTCAGAGAACAACCAGAGTGCATTCCGGCGCACATCTAGTGCCAAGACACTCATACGGGCAGATGTTTCTCCCAATCTCCCTGAGTTTATGAGGGTGCAACTGAATCGTGTTGACTCGGGAACATCAAATTTGGTATTTAGTAATGACAAACTGACCGAATTGGACAATTCAAAGCCTAAATCACTTTCTCAAGAACTTTCTTCACCAGTTACTCCACCTGCTGTAGAGTCAACGGTAAGAAAGACGTCGACAGCTGCACCTAACACGAAAGAGCTGAAACTAAAGAAAAACGCAAGCACTGAAAGTAACAGCGATGACAGTGGGAAACGGCTGTCTAGTGGCAGTGAATTTGAAGACAAGAGCTTCAATGATATTTCAAAACGGAATTCAGCACTATCAGAGGAAGAACCATATTCACCTGTAAAGCTGGATAGCAGTTCTGCAAGAAATAGTGTATCATCTATAGAAACTAGTAGCATAATTAGTGCAAAAGAATTAGTAAATGTGTTTAATCAGTCGGCTCCATCAACATTGGAGAAAGATCGCAGATTGTCAACATCTTCGTTTTCACCCTCTGATTTGCCTGCTAGTCGAAAAGGTTCAGTCTCAAATTCTCAGTCTACGCCTAAAAAGAAAATGAGCACTGCACAGCAGCCAGGAGTCACACCTCCAAAGTTAGTGCCATCTACAAAACCCAGTCCTCTGAAAAGACCACCTAGTTTTGATGAGCCCACCAAAGTAGACATCATAGACAAGTCTGCTCAGTCTACTGTACCTGTATCAACAGACCCTAAGCCTGAAACTGTTCCCACACCACCAGCAAACAAAACGTCTCAAGAAACTGAAATCACCAATCAGTCTTCTGATGGCGTCGTTCTTCGAAGAAAATCGGTTGGAAAAGATCTAGCACACAAGAGTGACGATCAACCTGAACTTTTTAAGGTATTTGCACGCCGCTCCTTAAAACTGAAGGATACCGAATCTTGGGAAAGTCAGTATCAGACTTTGCAACAGCAGAGTCAGAAGTCTCGAGATAGTGACAAGGAGAATGAAAGCACCGAAAACGAAGATGCTGTTATCGATAAGAAGAAAGAGGTAGTTAGCAAGATCGAGGAACCTCCTATCACTGTTGTCGAAGTATTGCCACAAAAGAAAGTCGTGTCAGAGACAAAAACAGTGCCAGTATCTCAGCCAAACAATCAAGCAGTTTTACGCAACAAAGTGCCAAGTGGGTACAACGATCACTCGTTGGTTATAAGTCACAACAATCACAACACGTCGCTTCGAGTGCTCGGCATGCGAAGAAACTCCAACAATTCCTCGGCAGCTAACAACCACATCAACTCTCAGCTCCAAAAAGCAACAGACTATCAAGAGACTCAGGTGAATAACAAGATGACGTGGTCAGATTTTTCAAAGGAGAAGGATATTGATCTTTTGGACATTAATCAAAGTGGAGTGCACACAACACCTGCAAAGTCAAAGGCAAAACCAGTGGCAGTGGAGGTTTTGGATGTGAAAACACCTGGTGTGCCGACGGTTCAAGTAACTGTGAAACCTCCGTCGGAGACTACAGTGGCAGCAGATAAAATAGAAACCAGCACTGCTCCAACTCCTCGATTCAAACGCATCCAACAGCGCAAAGAGGAGTGGGAACTACGGGCACAACAAGCAATGAAGAATCCATGAAGCAGATTAAGGTGAGAGAGAAAATATAACAACACAAAAAAAATAATAGTTACCTTTACTCATTAAATGAAATCAAATTTGTAACAACATCAGTGATTTTTTCGGTACTGTACAAAGCTTTTCATTAGTATTTTTTAATTTAACTAAAGCTTCTTTTTACAATGTACATAAAAAGTGACTTTTCAAATTTGTCTAAATGTTTGATATGCTGCTGCTGTGCTAGCTAGCTGTAGCATGAGCTGTCCAGTTATTAATATTGTATATGTTACTGTAATTGTTAAAAAAAATCATATTCTGAAGCGGTAATTAATTGTTTTTCTTTTCATTTGCACAGCAAGTTTACTGTTCCAGTTCAGGAAGCGCTTCTGGTCCAGGGAGCCAAAGGCTAAGAAAAAGGCAAGGAATGTGGCAACACTGCTTCGTATAAGGCCTTTAAGTGACTACGAACAAACTAGTTTAAGGAATTGATCGTTGTTGAACGACACAAATAGAAACCATCGATTGTGAACGAGCGTTAACGATATTGGCCTTTTTCGTGTTTCTTTGTGCCGTACGCTGTACCTGAGTGTTAAAGGCGTGTTAAAAGAACAGTGAAGTTCGTGTGGTGCTACTAGTTGCAACGTTTTGTAAACTGTTTTCGGTCGCAGCTCCGAACGTTCATCGGGTCGATTGCTGCTCTACGAGGTGTTTTGAAAACGGTGTGCACTGTTTTTACTATCTAACTTTTGAGTATTACAAATCTCAGTTTCATTCTGTCTTGTAGTTGTACATAGTCTGTTTCCTGTTAATACCTACGGCTTAATTAGCTGTAAAGACTTGAGTGATAATAATGTATTGCCCACTAGCTTTTACATTTTAGATTTTTATATTATAGTACATTACATACATGTAATAATTTACTGTATGAGATTTTAATAGTTGACTAAGAGATTGAAAGTTTATTGTCGAAAAAGTATATATTCATATGTGAAATTGTTGGTCACTTGACAGAGAACGTGGATTCCATGGCAGCAGAATGTGCAGTGAGGGTAATTATTGCACGCAACTTAAGCTGTAGAGACAGTTAAACTCCATAGTTGTGATTTTACGATGCATTAATTGTGGATACATTTGACGAAATATTTCATATCAATACAGTCAGGGATGTTGATGTGGAGCGGTGCATCAACATATAAATTAATATCAAAACGTGATACTTTAAAATAGTTTAAAACAAAATTTGTTTGTGAAATACTGTACTTAATTTGAGTACTTGACTTTCTTGTTTCCTAAGGTTTTTGACTACTTTGATTCAGTTATATTTTTGCAAATAATGACCTGTGCAAGATGTTAAGTGGTTGGTTGTTCAACACTTAAAATGAGGGTGCCATTATCATTAGCATAAAAAAAAAATCAAAGTGCCTGTTTTTAAGTACGTGCAGCAGCAATGATAATATATATTCCTGCATATTGGGTTGGATTGGAGTGCTGTACACTTAACACATAGTGTACGTACACTTATTTTACACCGACTTGTAAGGCTGGGTTTGTAAATACACTGGCATATCAAGGGGTATGGAAAGAAACCAGGCTGCTGCCATCTGAGGAGCTGATTATGAACTGAGGCAGGCAACAGAACAAATGAGAGTCGTAATTAATATTTTCCTTACTCACCTGTGACTCTCGTGGTTTCTCTAACGGTCTCCAAACTATTGCTGGTTATCTGTTTATTTTTTATATTCGTGTGGCTTTTGTTTTATGATAACCAGTTGCATGCAAAACGTGTTCATCCTGTCTCATTCAAGCTTCACATCTTTGACTTAGCTGCTGTATATACACTCTTTGAGAAACAAGTGAAGAGAGGTAAAGACAAAAAGCAAGCATCAACATCAACATTTATCATCTACGAAAAAAAATAATGCTTACCAAAAATTGGATGTTCACAACGTATAAAAATCCTTCGCCATAGCGATCCACACATTCCAACTTTTCATATCTGTCAACATATCGTTCAGCGTAATTTATAAACCTGGCCTGAATGTCGGTCAAAGGTAATCGATCGGCAGTCCCTAAAACTGAACGATTGGTAAAACATATTTTGTCAGTTTCTAAGCGCATAACACATTTCCACTTTTTAAAATTTGTTTTGGAAAGAGAATTTAAAAGTAATGTTTAAGGTTACCGGGCAAGTACGGTAAAAATAACGTATAATACACAAGTGCAGGAAGCACAGATTTGTATTATTTGATGTAATAGACAAGAGACATTTTGTGCAGGATTTGCTTTTATACAGGTTTCAAAATTTAACATTCGGTAGTTAGCTACGAGCATGCGTAAACATTTATCCGTATTAAAAGGATTGTAACAAACACTTGTTGTTTCTTAAGTCACCGTTAATATTTGGCAACCAACTTTTGGGTAAAACTGTAGTTAACGGTTGCAAACAATTAATGATGTGCAGCTTCCGTTAAATGTTTAAGTATGGTAGTAGTTAATCGGATTGTGACGACAGCTACAGCTGTAACAAACCTGCATTCTCACAACAGCATTATGTAAAGTTGTATCGGCAGTGGCTTGTGAGATCTTTCCAAGCGATGTTAGCGTGGTTGCCAAACTATGTTTAGTGCAGGAGTACCGTTATTCGCATAAGGTGTCACAAAGCACTTAAATGGCGATATGAGGCGGAAGTCTGAAAGACTCTGCAGCTACTTATGAGTAATACTGTACTGCTTGAGTAAATACAATTTGGCAAACATGCCATCTTCANTTGAACACCTGTCATGAGACGCTACTGTCTTGTATGCAATCCATGCTTTATTATGAGCAACTCGTGAAATAACAATATCATTGCAACACATGAAGTGACATAGATGAAACAATTTCACAGTATTTAGACTTACAAAAATCACCATAAAAATGAAACCATCATCTTTCNAAGTAAAAGTACAGCAAAGCTGTTTAACTAATTTTTAATTACTATTGATAAAAAAATGCATTTATCGATGGTGTTATTGTATGTTTGTTCATTTTGGTATAGTAGTGATACGAGTGTAGTCTTAATACCCTGAGCTGTGATTTGTCGGAACATAAAATGCCTTTTGTTTTTCTAAGACAAACATATCTGGAGGCAGGTAAGATCGGCTGTAATGGTTCCAAGTGGTTGACTTTAGCCTTAATTGTTCAGGCATAAAGATGTATTTGTTGTAAAAATGTATATGTACAAAGATGTATGATTGTGTGAATATAAGAGTATATATAAGTAAACCAATAAATATATATATAAATGTAGACTTGCATATAGTTTAAATATTGTTGGCAGTGTTATCTGAAAGCTTTGCAAGAACTAATGTAATATAAATTATTTTAATGTTGCAAATTTGTTTGTGTGTCTTTTGCACTACCGGTACATACTGTTCTGTCTGTCGATATTCCATGATATTTTTTGCAACACTTGTAGATATTTTGTGTACGACCACTGTGACAATACTATAGATGTGAAATTATTGAGAATAAGTGCCTCTGTCCTCGACTCGGGACGTTTAAAGTTGACCGTATACGTATCGTACGTCGAACGCCAGTACGGACACTCGTCCGTTGATTGGTCGGAGCTAATGCAAGTGATTTAACGATGTTAATAAATTGTACATGTATGCTTTTATCACTTGTAAATAGTTCTAATGTGGGAATAATTCAAATGGCAATGTATTTATTGACATCTAATATTACGTGGGTTACTGTGTTCAGATCAACATTCAAAACCCATTGCATGAACACTTAAAAGGAATTGATTGAAATGTGCGCATAGAATAAATGATATTTCTGAGTGCAAAGCTTGGTTGAAATAAAGAAATTTTAAAATAGAGATTTTTTTTTCAACATAACCTTTAGATTTAGTCAAGGAGGACAATTTTGCTGCTTTGCTTGTGTGTTCAAATGTATGTTTTATTGTCAACATCAGTGAAAATCAAACACAAATGGCAAACTCCTGATTATCCGTAATTGGATCATCTGGATTGCAGATTAACTGGGACATCCATTTTTTAAATTGTCAGTTAAATATGTTCCAGTTTTACTGAGAAAGTCTTGCCACTTCTAAACCTATGAATACACGTCAGATAAACGGTATGACATTTTGGAATTCTGAAGTGGACTGCCATATACACATTCAGACCAGGATTCTGCCAAGTCTGGTAAAAACCGTTGTCGCGATTGAATGTTTCGAGTACACAAAAATCGGTGAAACCATAAAATGTCACTTTCAAATCTTCAAGTAGCAGTAGCACTAATTCTGGTTGAAGAAGAAATGTTTATAACTACAAGGAACCGACATGTGGGCCAAAAAGTGGTATTTAAAAAAACAAATTTTCTCATTTAGGATTTATAAAGGAGCTGCAAGAAAGCTGGCCAGATGATTTTAAAAACTATTTTGAATGAACAAAGCTACCTATAAGAAAGCGATTAGCAAGATACAAAAATCGAAGCAAGCTATCACATGTTGAGGAGACGTACCACAATAAATGAATGACCAATTTGCCCATGCGCCACAGGCGATCTGCCCGGAAAAGTCTAACTTCGCTGCAATTCCGAAGTCCGTTTTAGTTATCTGTCGCTCTGCTAGTCAGCTGATGTGATAGTGAGCTGTAAGGCCTGTAATAAACACACCAGATTCTTGTGGGATCAGGCATCTGTCCGTTAACTGTCGGACCATTTATCTGACATGTATATGTAGNTTAAGGCNCAACAAATTGTTAACANA
>KZ891328.1:0-10221 GCA_003456935.1 Machilis hrabei | reverse complement strand
ATCCTGAAGCGTCATTACGACGCGGATGGGGTCTCCATTAGACCTGAGATGTCATATTGTGGGACCGTAATCCAATAGCAATAGCAATAGTTATAATTAAATCGCTAAAGTCAAGACTATATTGATAGGAAATTGATTCCTATCCGTCTGCACATCTATTTCGCCGCTGGGTGGCGCACTGAGGAAGCAAACAGCGCTGCCAGTTTGTGTGTTTACAGAAAGTACAGTTTGTACCAGGCTGCTTGCCCAATACGTCATCCACCCTTCGCTAGTAGGACCTAGAACTTTTCTTTGGTTCTTCAGCGGAAACTCTATTGCTCACAACAACTTGTTTTACTCAACTAAAATATGAAATACTTAAATCTCACGCACTTCAGTTTCTTGAATACATTTACAAGAAACGCTCTAATTCGCATTAGAATGGCAACATAACTTCAAATATTGGTTTAAAAAATACACGGTGGAATCATGGAGGTAATACAACATACAGGGTGAGCGAAAAGTCCCTACCCACTGCTCTACAGGTGTATCACTCACTCACGTCACAATTTGCGGTACTGGTACAGTCGTAGGCAAAATATGGGTCNGAAATTCTGCACTTCGCGCATGACTGTAACGTCTCCCACTACCTTCCTACCACCCATTCCCCAATCCCCGGCCACANGTGGATGGGTGGTAAGAAGGTAGTGCGAAGTGCAGAATTTCGGACCCATATTTTTCTTACGACTGTACCACACCGGACAATGCATATCGATACAACACAAATGATCAGCTGAATGATCACCACAGTTCGTTCTGCCTTTGAAACAATCACACCAGATTTGTTGAAGCGGATAAACAAACGAACATGACGACGCATAAAACTGTGCTTTGAGAATGGAGGGATTTGAGTTTTGGATCCTTAATCATGTAAGCATTGTTTTATGTGTATTGAATAATTGCTTTGCTTGCTTGCTTTTGGATTATGGTCCCACTGTTATGACATCTCAGGTCTAATGGAGACCCCATCCGCATCTTAATACGCTTCAGGATAACTGAATTTTGAAACTCAGCCGACACATAGCCGGAGGTGGGATCTTTTACATCGAGCGCTTATCGATGGGACCCGCCTTTAACGTGCCTTCCGGAACACGCCTACGATCATACCTTAGTGTGGAGTGCTTCACAGGCAGACTCGTAGGATAGCCCTTTTATGCCCAGGGCTAGGAGCCGGCCCCGGGATTTGAACCCGGGACCTCACGATTAGGATGCGAGCACTCTAACCACTAGGCCAACCTGTCGGTCCTATTGAATAGTACAAACAATTTTTAATACCTAGCAGTTGATTTATTACTTTGTCCTAATAGAACTGTATAGCAGTGGGTAGGGACTTTTCGCCCATCCTATACTTAAGTAACTTAACACGTAACCAGGAAAATGTTAAGAGTTGCGCATCGAATGTTCTTCAGATGTTAACGTCTTCTTAATTTCAGGGGAAAAAAATGAATAATCACCGGATCTGAAAAAAAATACTTACTTGTTAGACTTAAATAAACAAAACATATTACGTGTCTAGAGCTTAACCCTTTCAGGCCCAGTGTCCATTGGAATGGACATAAATATGTAAGCTGGAGTGTAAGCACATAAATTTTATTTCAGCCTTTCAGCCACATTGTCCATCTCAATAGACATCAAGTCTTTGCTTCTGCAAGGTTGTGACAATCCTTTGACATCCTTTGAGACCCAATGTCCCATGCAATGGACATACAGTACCAGCATCGATTCTGTCATATCCAAAAGAAGCGTAGCGCGAAATTTCGTTTCGCTTAAAACGCAAATTTTCGTTCACTTACCAAGCTACGAAAAATTAAATTCGCTACGTCTTTCAGGCGAAGCCTGAAAGACGTAATAGCGAATTTAATTTTTCGTAGCTTGGTAAGTGAACGAAAATTTGCGTTTTAAGCGAAACGAAATTTCGCGCTACGCTTCGTTTGGATATGACAGAATTGATGCTGGTACTGTACTGTATTTTGAAAAGTAAAATTAAAAAATTTTTTAAAAAAATTGTGATTCATTTGTGCCCCTTAGTAATATAAAGTAAAAACATATTTTTGGGGTCATCTAACTTATTATCAGGTCTGAAAGGGTTAATAAATTGAACCTATGTGTGCTTAACTTGTAAAGCTTCTGCTAGCGGTTCCGGCAAAAACAGCTGACAAACGATATACGTAACCTCGAGAGTTTTGTCGTCTGCTGTCGTTGCTGAACTTTGTGTTTGTATTCTTTTAGCTTTGTGGTGGTTAAAGTTAATTGACTTGACATTACATTTATATCTCCCATTGTTTAGTTAGTTAGTTATCAAGCGAAATTAACTGTGATGACATACTGTTATCTTAGCAACTGTCTTCCAAGAATTTTCTTTCGTTTTGAAATCCCTATAATCTGGCCAAGACTAATGATAGATATTCGGAATACCCTGAACTATAATAATTAATGTTTTATCGTCTGACCTATGTTGTTCTATCTGGGTATGATCTGCCATCCTGACGATGTAATTACTTTAACCTAAAAAAAGTGCAATAACGACTCCCAAGCAGAGAAACTGTAACTTCTTACCCACATAAGAAAACAATACGGACTTCTATATGTTTATGTTATCTTTGGTTTCGACTGTGTTTTTTCTCGCTGTCGACTGAAATAGTTTGTACAATTAGGTACAAGGGGATTCGTGTCTCCGGCATGGTACGGTAAACATAGAAATTAGAATAACTCTCCGGCAGCGGCATACAGAAACGTGCAATTTCAGAATGAGTATGGCTTACACCACAGAGTATAAAATGCTTCGTATATAGACTCTGTGGCTTACTCCATCTAACAACATTGCTTCTATTTCGTCTCCGGCAGCTTGCGACTCCGGTATCCGGCATACGGCAGGGAGCATAAAGCCCGGGACATAAAGATCGCACGCCTTGTACGGACAACGCCCTGCTCGCAACAATCACGCTAGTAAAAACTATCCCGTTCATGAACATCGCTTCTGACAGACAGAAAATCCAATGTGGTGCCAGCCCGCCATCTGTTGCCTACGACGCTAACTACAGCAATAACCTGAACGCCATCTACCATTTAAACTGGGTACCACTACCATTTACTTAAGTAGTTTGTTTATATATGCAACAACAGCAAAAAACAATAATTACTTCTCTTAGTTGAAATTAATAGTTATTTTTATTGTTAGGTGGGTTTTCTAGAATTCCAATTAATCGTAAATAGGCTTTTAAGCACGTGTGCTGATTTCGTTCTTCTTCTATTTCGAAAACACAACCATAATTAATATCGATATTCGGAAAGTATGCACCAAATGCAATGAGGATACTAGCTTCAAGGAAAGAAAAATTAAAAGTTTAAATCGTATTTACTAGCGTCAGAAACCAGAAGCGTGCAGGGCGTATTCTGTGAACGCCATCATGGACGATCATATACTTAAACTTTCCCATTCCGGCACGTTTTGCGAGCAGGGCGTGCGATGTTTACTTTCATAACCCTAGTTTTTGGTTTGAACTGATATTGTTTGTAAGTAATTTGTAATTAAGTTGTGTATTTTAATTTTTGTGGAGAAGTATATTTTATAACGTTTCGAATAATATATTTTGATTTATTATAACCATTGTACCTTTACAGACGAAAATTAATAATATGTTGCTTTATTATAACCATTCTACCTTTGCAGACGAAAATTAAACCACCAATAATCCAAAAGGAAATACTGTAAAATGTGTAAAATTGTATTAGTTCTCCAAAATTTCCGGAGATGACAGTCCTATCGGTGTAGGTGCTGCCACCTGCAGACGAATTAAGTAACTAGAACTACATCACTTTGTCCCTACAATTTTTCGCGTCATCCTTATAGATTTTTAATCATATAAACTATATTCCGAAATGTCTAGCTTATATAGAATAAAGTTGAAAAAATGTAAGCAAACATTCCAAGACACATATTTTGGTGTACTGAAATCTAAAATCTAGTAGAATCGTTTGTATTTGGTCGATACACAAACCAAACCTATTCTTGTGTTTACATATTTTAAATTTTAGTCTACAAATGTTATAAATTCCGGAATATATTTTCCGTGAGTGTAGATTTTTCAACCATTGGTAGCAAAACTCTTTAACATTATTCTACACATCATAAACAAAGAAATCTTACAAGACTCTTTTAATCTGGATCCTCAGTGGTGCGTACGGCGTGACCTCACTGATAACGTCATTATTTTACACCCAATCCGGTGAAGGAATTGTGATGATGCTTGCTGCTAACCACGCCCACTTGCGGCTGGCCCAGAAGTTTAAAATTTTTACTATAAGGCTAATCGCCTTCTACAGTTTTAATCACGATCATCCATGATTTTGTAAAAAAAAAACTACTTTCATTGTTCCTTCTCTCCTAACAGAATATGTGCCATTTTTTATTGAATATGTTTTCTTACTCGACATTAATCTCGGGCGATTAAAAACCAGAAAATCACGCAGCGCTGATAAAATCGCATCACTCAGGATATTGGTCGTCGACCGTAGCACTCACTCCACTAATGACGTCACACCGCACGCACGCACGCTCGCTCCACTGAGGATCCGCATTTTAATGCTCCGAAACTAGGTAGAATTGTCTCTAGTGTAATCGCAAAAACTTTGTTTAGTTAGTTCTGGTTAAAGTAAGGTGGAATCGGCTAAATAAGCCGTACATAACATACCTTGTACCATATAACAGTTATAATTAAATCACTTAAGTCTAGACTATTTGATAGGAAATTGATTCCTAACCGTCTGCTGTGGTAATCAATTTCCTATCAATATAGTCTTCACTTTAGCGATTTAGGCCCTAATTATAACTGTTATGTGGTACAAGGTATGTTATACGGCTTGTTTAGCCGATTTTACCTTACTTTAACCAAAACTAACTAAATAAAGTTTTTGTGATTACACTCGACACAATTCTACCTAGTTTCGGAGCTCAGCAATGCTGACTGTTAAAACGTTTATAGCCGACCTACTTGGGATAGTGGTTAGCACAGTGCGCCCTGGAACGAGAGGTTGCGGGTTCGAATCCAGCATAAGGCATGGTTGTTTGCGCTGTCTTATGTGTGTGTGTTGTGCATAGAATTAAGTTCACCTTCATTAATCACAATAAACATTGTTTCATCGTCCCTAATGACCCTTTAATTGGGTGTCGACCAGACAAAACTCCATATCATCATCACGTTTTGTACTTGATTTCTTTAACAGAATGCATTGTATTTTGAACTAAGTTATTTTTTTTAGAGTGTTGTAATATATATTNTGTTGCCGTGCCTTTTCGAGTATGTTATCATTTGTTCGTACTTCAATAATTCCTATTAGAATTTAAAACACTGTAATTTTCTACAATGAACGGGATTCGCCACTTGCCCAAAACGTACTCAAATATGGAATACTCTTTTCTTTTATTTTAATTAGTATTTTTAGCGATTCCTCAATGAGTGAGGGAAGAGATTGAGTAGCTTATTCTTTTGCTGGTTTTTTACTTACTTCTATATGGGTAAAAAATTATAATAGGATTCGTAATTGATTTATTTTAGTTCCGAATTATTTTAAAAGCTTAGTTAAAAACTTAAAATACACAATAATATTTAAATCAATCGTATATACTTGCTTCTTGTGTATTAACAAATTTTCCTATTTAATAAAGTATAATCAACTAACTTGTGTCACTATATTCGTGTACAAAAAAATTAAGATTTCTTTCTCTCCCTTGTTTTCTTTGTGGTCTTACGGTGTTCTCCACCAGTCGCCATTTTAAAATTTGCTCGCCAAGCAGATTGCTCCAAGCGCGAAGCTGGCAACAAGATCGCGGTCCAAGCTAAATCTGACGATGAATGCCGAACACGAATGAGCACGATTGAGACCGTTTTCCGAACTCTTTTGTTGAATTGTTGAACATCCGAGCAATCCGAAGAACCTGGCCATGAATTCCGAACGCCGCCTCCATAAACGAGCTTAGAAAGTGTAAACAGCTCCGTTTGTTTACATCACAGAGTTCTACCCATAGTACCTAGAGGGCTAACTTTCGTTTTTGTTACGAAGCCGCCGCCGCCATTTGTAATGTGGGCAAGAAAGGGGTGTCAAGATGTGTAAATATGCATAAATTATTAATAATGTTGCTTTTGTATTAGTAATAATGGTTCATGTTTAATTTTCATGTAAAATAATATTTAACAGAAAATGGATAAAGTAACTTTTACTTTAAATTAACTTCATATTTAAATATTAAATTATATACACTTAAAGTCAAGATCTTTTAAGTGCAGTAATACTGTGAAGAGTTTTTTTTTTATTAATATTTGTGCCTTCTACCAACAGTTAAACAAGGTAAGTGCATATGGGTGTCATTGAAAAGTATTGCCGGAAGTGTCGTTCTTGCCCACATTACAAATGGCGGCCGGTGGCTTCACTTCGACCAATGCGCAGGGTTAGGGAGTTAGCGATTTAATCTGTGGTTTACATGCATATACAGCGTTGCCACATGATGTTTCCCGAGATAAATTAAACTCATTTATTTTCTCATTGATTTCTCTCTTAAATTTCTACTTGTGTTGGTAGAAAATGATACTAGCTGTTGAATGCTTGCTCTGATACGCTGAAAATGTATAATAAAGGTGTAGAATTGTGACATATTAATAAGACTAGAGCAAAACAGGGCTATAGTCAATTGATGAAAATGNCAACACTGTAAAATGTAAGCAATGACTCCATACTTCCTCAGACATTACTTCAATGTCTACTAGGTTTGAAAAACTTTCAATCAACAATATTAGAATTAAGTTAAATAAACGCATCACAAGTGAGTTTTAGGTAACAATAAAAACANAAAAAAATATGACTTTATTTACTATGTTTAATTTGTTTCTTTTTCTTTTATTTTCAGGAAAAGGGTGATGCAGTGAAAGCTGAGGATTTTGAATTAGTGACATCGTTCGATCCGCCTTTTCCGCAGTACATGAAGGACTTATGGGCCGACGCTGGAGTTTCGGAATGTTACGAACGACGTCGAGAATACCAATTGACAGATTCAGCCAAATAGTACGTAATTGTGTTTTCAAAATGGGATTAATGCTTATTTTAATCTAAGGAATAATGTGGTCACTTAAAGTAATCCTAGAAAGAAAAAAGTACAGTACGTTACACAAGTTTCAAGACCTGAGGGCTCGCCTAGTTGTAGAGAGCTCACCTCCTGCTCACAGTTATCAAATCTTGGGTCCGATTCTTAGGCCTAGCTATAAAGCTGCTGCCAAAACATTAATGGGGCCGTCTCGGTGAAGAAATACTGAACGTACAGCGTCCTCAAAGATTACTTGTGTTTCATTAATTATTAGTCATACATGTATAGTGTAAGCGAGGAAAATGTAGCCCAGTCTGCAGGCTAGTCATCTCACTTTATAAAATTCATTATTAACTATGTTTTCATATTATGTGTAGCTTTTGAAAAAACGTTATAATGACATTTTTTGTGAGATTACAAATTGTTTCCTAGTTAACCTACAAGAAAATTAAAAAATCAGAGAGGTAGATTATACTATGATCTTTAATTTCGTCTTAGCCTAAATGTGTGTCTTCCAAGACAAGGTGGTAATTAGTAATCTTACACGCCTTTGCACGTGCCAGTTAAAGATTCGGCAAGTGCTGCCCTCAGCGGTAACGGAAAGACTTCAGCGTTTGTGCAGGAGGACTGCAGGAGGTGTGTCCTAATTTTACGTCACAGGAAATACTTTTCCGCAGAGCAACTTTTAACTCTTTACAACGCACAAGTTCGGCCTATTTCGGAAGACTGTACACACATATGGGTTGGTGTCGCTCAGTGGCGAAAGGACTGTAGACCATTGCGTCAGCCATATTTCGCCACTGGCGAAACACAGGCGACGCACTGTGCAGAGCAAGCAATCAGCTCTGCCAGTTTGCATGTTTACAGAAAGTACAGTTTGCACCAAAAGTTCACCAACGACAGTTATATTTAATGTTTTAATAAATTCTGCCAATTACTGTTAATGAAGTTTGAGGTAGGAAATGTACTTTATGTAAACGTACAGTCCTGACAAGTGATATATTCCTCATTAGTTCTTTAAACGCTCTCTCACATTGATGTCCGGTCTCTGACCTTTATCTGTTTTACCGTTATTTTTCTCGGTCAGTGCTCTACCGAGCTCGCATCTTTTGTTCCACCTGCTGCAAACCCATGTTCTTAATACCAGGGAAAGTAACTCGTGTCAACTTTTCATCGTCAAGCACCGACAGGTTGGCCTAGTGGTTAGAGTGCTCGCCTCCTGATCGGGAGGTCCCGGGTTCAAATCCCGGGGCCGGCTCCCAGCCCTGGCTAAAAAGGGTTATCCTATGAACGAGTCTGCCTGTGAAGCACTCCACACTAAGGTATGATCGTAGGCGTCTTCCGGGAGGCACGTTAAAGGTGGGTGCCATCGATAAGTGTTCGATATAAAAGATCCCACCTCCGGCTATGTGTCGGCTGAGTGGCAAAATTCAAAATTCATTTATCCTGAAGCGTTATTACGACGCGGATGGGGTCTCCATTAGACCTGAGATGTCATAACAGTGGGACCGTAATCCAAGCTTTTTACCCACAGAACAGCCTACTATAATTGTACTTTCCTTCGGGTTTTCAAACTCTCAAACGTACTACCTTCAAAACAAAAGTTACGTAAACACTTACATTATTTCTAGTTCTGTGTACATTTTTGGCACTCACGGTGCTTCCGTGAGTTGCTTCACGTACACTAAAAGAAATATCCTACGAATTAGCCTTTGAAGCACTCCACATTAAGGTATGATCGTAGGCGTCTTCCGGGAGGTACGTTAAAAGCGGAGTGCCATCGATAAGTGTTTGATGTGAAAGAACCCACCACTGGCTATGTGTCGAATGAGTGTCCAAATTTAATCATCCTGGAGCGTCGTTACGACGTGGATAGAGTCTTCAGTAGACCTTAGCTTTGCTGTAAAAAACGTGGATCATGAACTGATATACTTTGTCTACGTTCAAAAGAACTATAGAGGCGGGAAGATAGTAATTGGCAGGCAGCGTGAGTTCAGGTAGTTAAGCGGTTTATTTTGCCTAATTTGACAGTGACAAATTGTTTGGTTCACTCTGTAGCGATGTTCATTGTTCTCTCACATGTGCGGTGGGAAACAGTGCAAACGAAAAAGTGACAACATTGGGCCAGGCTACCTGCTACGGTACTCAACCGGAAAGCGTGTGCCAGCTTAGCTAGCTGTAATCCCTTAAAGCTTATTAGTGTGTCCACGCCTACAAGGTTCTTTTGAGCGTAGACTCACTATAGCAATCAACCAATCCTTGGAACGAACTTTGTATGGCCTGATTCGACAAATAATTATTTTAAAATTGCTTTTTTATAAGTAGTTGTTACAACCTAATAAATTAATTGTATATTAATTTACTTTTTTTTCAGTTACTTAACCGATATCGACAGAGTAGCAGCTGCCGATTACCTGCCGACGGAACAAGACATTCTAAGAGCCCGAGTGCCGACAACAGGAATTCTCGAATATCCATTTGATCTCGATTCGATTGTGTTCCGGTAAGAGCAGCACAGAATATCCTAACCAGAAGTTTATATTTACTCCCTTACCATTTACTTCACACGCTAACAGTTATGAGAAAGTTGCATGAGAGTCAACTTTCAGGAAAGTCTCAAGCAACTATTTACAATATACGCTAGACAATTTTTAACGGCTAACATTTTCAAGAGAAGATCCTCAACAGCCAATCAGAAAAAGAGGCTAGCTAAGAAGCCAATATATGTGCACTACCGTGTTTGACCTTTTGTTTTCTTCCCGGTATGTGTCACTGACTTTTGACCCCTCGGTGCGTTTAGGTGGCATGGTCTGGCTCCGACCATACGGCCTTCTCAAAATGAAACACAATAACCTTATTAGCTAGTACGAGAAGAACACGCTTAGCCTTCATGAATTGCGACTACTTCCCCAGATATGGGGGTGAATATGACGATCACATCTGCTCATGGCACTCGGATCGGAACCTCGGTTCCTTGATCCCCCTCTGAGCGGCATCGTCGCNGGGAATTTCAAGGAATACGGATACGCAATTCCACTATAAATCACAAGTAGTGTTACTAACGGGCTGAAGTACCCATTGGGTAAAGCAGCCGTTGCCATCCCTTG
>KZ891327.1:3791-13805 GCA_003456935.1 Machilis hrabei | reverse complement strand
TGCTGTACTTGTATTATACAATAGCCTATATACATAAAAATACAGTCGACATGATTACAATAACTTAAAGTGGGTTACACCCTTCCCTATAAAGCGCTAAGGGTGT
The DNA here is from genome assembly GCA_003456935.1 of Machilis hrabei. Taxonomy (NCBI): domain Eukaryota; kingdom Metazoa; phylum Arthropoda; class Insecta; order Archaeognatha; family Machilidae; genus Machilis; species Machilis hrabei. The sequence continues at coordinate 13,699 of KZ891327.1, read as the reverse complement.
AATTACCTAACCTACAAAATTACTCCATTATCCCCTCTCAAATCTCTTTATTATGAAATTTAATCCGTGTTCTTGTGAGAGAGAGTACTAACCTTACNTTCTTTTCATGCAATATTACACACTTAGAATTTTTCTCCACGCCAAAATTTCCCTACGTGTATCGCTGAGGATGTGTGCGAGGACAGCCAATCAGAAGCTCAGAACTGAGCCCATTGGCAAAAGTGGTTTGGAAAAAAAAGTGCCCACAGCTGTGGCTGACTAAGATCTNAAACCTAAGTTTAAAAGAAGAAAAAAAAAAAAACGAACGTGTTACAATGACGGCGAACTTATAATTGATGCTGCGAAGTATTTTTATACTATAAGCGTAATCATGATTAACAATAGTTAAAATAAATTGGGAGAATGCTACTGTTTTCTGCCACTCATTCCCAGCTCCAATCCATTCATTNTAGAACCNGCATTAAGCGGTCTTATCTTATCCAAACACGATAGTTCATTTTCCTGATAACGATTNGTTTTAATGAACCAATCATACCTACTGTATTTCTTTGTTTTACATTGCATAATTCATCAATGTGACGAGGTCTATCACATCCTAGAGGAAGAATTAAAATACTTTGTGGAAAACGGGCCAAGGACAGGATTCGTAATATCTCACATTAGTTTATTATTCTATGCTTTGCTATCTCGACCCTCCTGTCTGGTAAGTGGTAACAGTTGAGTGAGTTTCAAGTGGTGGTTCATACGTCAAAGGTCGTGAGAAACAAGTGCAATGTTCAAGATCGTCCTTGGTGACGAACATCAGCTGGGGCTGGGCCAGTTCTCATACTCAGCACGCACGTGGTCATTGAAGGGACTTACATAAATCTCCTGAGTTCATAATAACACGAAATCAAGAAATTTCGTAAACTCCGTTTCAGGTATTTTTTCCATTTTGTGGCTATGGTCTATTGTGGTCAATAGGATAAGCATACGCAGAACAATCTGGCACATTCGAGCTATAGACAATAAGTATGTTACGAGTTCCGTAGACTTTTATTTCATTCGGGATAATAGTTTGACAGGCGTACTCGTAATAAAATTGACTAATAAACCAATTAAAACCACTATAAATCAGAAATGTTACATTCTAGAGGAATAATTTCAATTCCTATGGCTTCACCAAATAGAATCCTACCCATGTGCACTAACTTTGTGATTATATAAAACTATGAGAGTACTAGGGGTCTCTCAGCCTTAAACAGTTGAAGATCCGAACCCTGACCCTTCTGTACTGTATTACTAGATTGTAACAAGTTAAACTGTTTATTTGGCTACAGACAACAGCACATTTTAATATAAGTTATGCTTTTCACAGGGAAATCATACTGGATAGTACGAGAAAACTTGTGGACAGGAATGATATTCGATTATCAACTTCAGTTTTATCAGCCATCACCGTATTTGATTAGCCATTTTACAGATGCTGAACTGAAAACATTTTTTGACTAACTTATAAATGTATAAAAATGTGCTGTTATCAGGTGGAGCAGTTTTTTAGCCTACCGTGTCATCGAAACTTGCTGTCAGTGACCTGTAATTTTTTTCTGATAAGTGATAACTAATGTTTACGTTGATTAAAGCATCGTGGGTAAATAGACTTCGACCTTGATGTAGTCCGTGCGAAGGAGAAAACGGGTGGGACTGAGGTTGGAATTGAAAATACCTTTTAGCAATCTGCTAATTATACTTTACAATGACATCATATTTTTTTATCGAGTATCCTTTTTCGTGATCCGTATTTGCAACTGCCCGTCAAAACTACGGATGTAGGCCGGACGGCAGGTCTACGGTGGTCCGAGTACTTTCACTCCAGCCGTATTGTCAACAGCCATTGAAACAACGTGTTTTGTGAGAACGGTAAATGCTTTGATTATCACCCGTCATTTATACGGTCAGTTGAAAATACGGCTCGTGTGTAGTGGGTCTGAACCGACTAGTTTTATATATGTATGTAATATTGATTACGTCTGTATTTTACTGCAGCCGATATCTCTGGTGATCAGCGCAGTAGATTGTGGGATCGAATTCCACGAGTGGCATGAATTATCCAATCATCTCCGTTAAATAGATAAGTAACGTTCGTAATCTTTAAATCACTCACCTGGTGTCGATATGACCTTAAACAAAGTAAAANACACACACACTACTAGTGGCTTTTGATCTCTAAACTTGACTCATATGTCACTATGTAGAATCTCTATTTAAATTATTTAATTGTAGATCATATGGTTAAATTAGTTTTGAAATGTCGGCCATATTGTTTCAAAATAGTGAAGTTAGCATCTGGTTCTTGCGAGTTATTAAAAAAATCAGTTTACTGGCTTGTACAAATGCAATAAAATCCGTTAAAGAGCAGTTTCGTTTTGCTGTAATTATACATCTTCATAGGAAATTAGAGATCGTAAACGTATTGACAGCTCAGTGAAAGCACCTCGAGGTGTTTACGATTTGAAGGACGCGGTGAACGGTGTTGTCACTTAGTGCGCAACAGACTACAGTACCATGAACGAGTTTGTCATATCCAAACGAAGCGTAGCGCCAAATTTCGTTTCGCTTAAAACGTAAAATTTCGTTCACTTATCAAGCTACGAAAAATTACATTCGCTAATACGTCTTTCAGGTTATAATACAGACATATTTACAAGAGCACGCTTTCACTCGACTGTCATAAAACAATTATTGAAAGATGCCCTCTCTCACAAAAACAGTGGCAACATCGCACGGCCGCTGACCTACCTACCTTCCTTTCGATTGGCTAAGCGAGTGGTCACCATGAACACAGTGAACACCTCNAGGCGCTTTCACTGGGCTGTCAATACTAAAGCTATTTTAATCTGATTATAGGCTACCAATTGTTGTTGAGATTCAACACGGACGTTTTTCGTTTTGTTAACACAAAATACAATTATTAGAATGCAGTTTTACTCGGGATAAGTCAGATAGGCATTCCGAAATATTCACAAGCGCTTCACGGAAATGTGGTAACGGCGTAATATTTATCAGTACTTGAAGACAATCTGTGGAAAACAAACTTTTCAGCATTTATATGTTACAATTGTAGTTTAAAAATCATAATTGTTCCACAGATTTTTGACATGTATTACTTAAATCAAGCGTAGAGAATAACAAGAATCGATTTTCTCTTTTCTTTGCAGATTCAATGAAGAAAGTGGCCTTTTGGAGATGAGTACGACGAGGTTCAACGTATCTAAACTGTCTCCTGTTGGCCGCTTAATGTTCTTAGNACTGAAAAGTTTGCATTTGATAGACGTTCAGGAAAAGGACGACGGAGATGTTTTGTGCAATAATCTTACCATCATTAATTTCGCACTGAAGGTGTTTGGACCCCTGCACGAAGAAACTCTGACACTTTTTCTGATTTTAGTTCAGGTAAAACAGTTTGTTTCTATTTAGTAATAATAATTCAGGCAAAATGTTATTTCAAGTTAAACAAATTTTTAAATAATCTTAATTCAGGTAAACATCCTTTTTTTAGTGATTTTAGTTCAGTAAAAAAAAATTACTCCAGTAATCATCGGCCATCGCCTGAGATGTAGCGGGTGTACTTGTGCAGCGGTGATGTTTAAATACACTCTAGTATATAGATATTGATTCACACAATGATGAAAGCCCAAGATTCACAGCAAAATGAGCTCCAATCTGTGACACCATTTCCATGATGGGTCCACGACTTTATGTTGTTTGCCATACGTTGCTATCAACATATTAAAATTGGAAAATTAGTTGGACTGCATGTCCTTCTTCGAATTCTGGTAGTCTTTAACTCACTAATCTTGTTTATTCTTGTTATGTGCAGACAAAAATGTCCTAATTAATATACGTGGAGAAATCCAATGGACCTCNATTTTTAGTTTACACATGATTGCCTTGTACCATCTTGGATATTAAAGTTCTCCCTGCCTCGAATATTGCCTCTTGGTTTTCAGCTACAGTTTTTGTGCTAGATTCCTGTTATGTGGTGAGTAAATCTATCCTTGCCACTATACATATGTTGACTGCTGCAGTAGTACCAGCATCCATACTCTCTTCACACGTTTAGAGTATTCCTGTGATTGAAACTGTAGACTGCTGTGATAATAACTCAAGAATGTTGTAAAACCACAAATCATCATCATCGTCATCAAAAACTTAACCACTTTTGGACCAAGACCGGAATTCCTAAATGTAGGCTAATTAAGTTTCACTACTAAGATTGTCTTTGTGGTTTTTTAGGATGGTCTAACACTAAAATCTATTATTTCTTTGCCATCCTTCTGGAAACTGATGAAGTTTATTAGTTATCTGTGATGTAGTTGCCCAGTATTCACATCCACAAACTTTCTTCCAACAATCATGGAGCATTNATATGTTTCTTGACGGTTTCAAAATGTGTTGGCAACTCATAACCTTCGGGACGTTGAAGTTTCAGTAGAGTGTTGGAGGGTGTTAGAAACCATTTGACAAGAATGAAGTTTTTGCTTTAAAAAAACTTTGAAATGCTACTGATCTATGGAATGGTTAGTGACAGTGTTTCTTTTCAGGTGATCTCCAGTCTACTAGCCTTTACTATACGATACCCATTGGCTCGGCTCTTTTATGACATGTGAGACTTATGTGTATATAAGACATTTACATGCTATGACATATACCAAATAAATAGAAGTGGATACCAGTGATAATGATTTAGTTCAGAGTTAATACATACTTTGTACAACATTTAACTACGACCAGTTTGTTTTTGTTATAAATATCTAATGTTCTCTGTTTATTTACATATCTTCCAGTGTGTTCTGCAGTTTGTTCTGTTGTGCATTTTACCAAAAAGTGACTTAATAATACACTTGATGTGTACTTTTAATTTGAAACTGTGTTGGTAGTGTGTACCTACTGTTATGTTATGATAAAGTTGTTATGGAACATGGGTCTCTTTTATTGTAAACCCATTAGCCACCTTCATCACCTATGAACACTACCTCTAATTCAGTAGACCTCTCTATTTCTGATATAGTTCATTTATGGCCTTCTGGTACTATTTGAATCCTGCTGGATGTTTAGAGCTTTGTGACAAGCACAGTTTTCAAAGTTTTGATCTCATGGCACCCAACGTGGGGCTAGACTTAATGCCAACTTGATGTCATGGAGCCGAACATGGAGCTAAACTTTGTGTCAACTCGATCTCATTGCGCTCAATGTGGGGATAGACTTTTTGCTCACTCAAATAAAATACTATGCCATTAGTTCACAAGATGTAAAACAACTAAAGGAGTGCAGCTGTAATGATGTCATGGCCAAATAGTTCAGTCCTCCTGAAGAATTTGGCAACGATTGGTGATTACATTTTAACATATTTTACTTAACACGTTGTAAATGCTATGAAATGGATATGTTGTTACCACAAAATTTGTTCATTCAAAGTAGTCACTGAAGGCATTAACTCTTAGTATGCATTAAAGAGTAATCGCCAGTATCTAGTACTTCTTAATATGTGATTATTACATAATTGCTTTATAAGGCCGTATTTATAATCTATCTAGACTGAAGAAAGCATTGTAAATTATTTGCAGATTCGGGTTGTGTCCTATTATTAGTTTGTGAGAATTGTAATTTGTGAATCGTTCACAGAGGTTTGTATGCCTATTTTGAAAAATTGTTTGCCTGGAGTTAAAGGGCTTGACGCCGTAAGTTTTAGTACATTTGTGATCGCTTCTATCAAACAGAGACAAATAGAAAAAAGGAGCACACTACCTCACTTTCAAATAATTACATTGGCGTGGTTGTGCTGTGTTTATTAAAAACTAAGGTTTGTTAAGTATTTAATCTTTGTTAACTTAAAATCGGAGCTTATTTTCAATTTATATCAGACTGCGTACTTAATCGACTTTGTTATTTAATAAATGTTGCACCACCGTGTCAGGGGAAGTATTTTGCAGTGAGGCAGTGTTCTACTTTTTCCACTGGTGTGTCTGTTTGGTAGTAGTGATAAAATAAATCTTGTGCGCTTTAAAGTCAAAGCTGACTCTTAACTAAAAATCAGCCAAACATCGTAAATTAATCCCGTAGTTTTGAGCACACANTTTTTGCTTTANGCAATTACGAATGCTGTTGTTTCAAAAGTCATCTGCCAAGCACGTATCGAAGTAAAAATTTAACTTTAGATAAACTATGCACTGATCTGTAATAAATTCTCCAGCTGTTATTAAAGAATGTTCGAAGGTGACAAGTCCGTTCCTCCCATATAAAAATTACTTTAAAAAACTCAAGTGTGATAAAGAGGAAGACACGTGATGAAGTGCTTACCATGTGCTGTAATCTCAAACTGATAAAATAATGATACTCACTTAAACACTGTAGTATGTCTAATGAAGTAGAGATAATATAGGGTGGTCAAAAAGTCCTAACACAATACATTATCATCATCGTCAATATCTAAAAGCTCGAAATCCACAGTATCTGTAAGCCTCAATTTATCCAGTGATTTATAAATAGCATGTTAGGTTCGATTCCTGGCTAGTGCTGGGTGTTGTTAACTGTCTAAATAAAAAGTGCTCACCATCACCTTCATAAACATAGTGTTTGTTGGATATGTGTAAACTTGCTCGAATGACGCATGTGCCGTAAAACCGCACAACATCATCATCATCAATTCATAGGGTTAATTCTAGCCATGAGTATCAAGGATCATTCTACAGCCTCATCGATAAGTTTTCAATGTAAAAGAACCCACTACCAGTTACGTGTCAAGTGATTGGTAAAATTCAATCATCCTGAAGTGTTGTTGCAACGTGGATGGGGTCTCCATTACACCATCGTAGTCAGAATTGGGGGACCATAAATAAATTAATGAAATATACTAAAACCATTTTGTAGATGGTAGAAAATATATTAACTCATAAAAATAATTATAGGCACCATGTTTGCTAAACTGGCCTTTTTTAAAAAAAAGCAACCCATAAAATCATTGCAAAAGCACCACGAAAGCCAAAAGTGTACATTTAACTACAATGTCAAAATTACNCTTTAGCTGGTTCCTCATTGACGAGGCGTGGTGAGTCGCGGTATTTGAACAGCCAATGATCACTGGCTAAAATATCAGGTGGTCTGACGTCATAGTTTCAGTTGCTATGATTTCCTGGTCTTCAGTGTCGTTAAATGTTCGTAAACTCAAGTGGCGCGGTGAATATTTTAGATATCAATGTCAAACTTGTTATTTTTAAATAATAGACAATCGAAATTCATTCCTCTTACAATCTCAGAGGCGCCATTTCTTGTTGCTGTTAGAAGCATCAGAATTATAAATCAGAAAGGAATAAGTAAAGACAAACAAGAAACAAGCAAAGATATTGTCCGATGTATCAACTAAACTGTGCCTTTCGAAAGCGAAACACAATTCCTTACAAAGCATTTGACAGTCTCATAGCGGGTCATGTGACGTAACCACATAGTACGTGATGAAATATTTTGCGACACCATGTCCAATTTTGTTCCGCCAGACAACACATGATGTCATTGGCGCCGTGCCTTCGATGTCGCCCGCGCCTCGTCATTGGGGAACCATATTTATGGTGTCAACGCGCCGTTAAACGCTACTACAACGAGAGTCGATGTTCATAAAGCAGCCGTCTGTGCATATACAATTTGTGTACGGATGAGAGGAGATATTATGCCAACTAGTCGTTTATTAAACGGAATACCTACATAGAAAATGAATCGACTTCCGTATTTCAAAGTTTCCAAGTGCTAAAAGGGAAGCTTAAGTGTACTCCCTACAGCCAGGCCCAAAATCACGCTCCCGGAAAAGAAATCGCTTAATATCTGGCTTAGGTTGAACAAATCCGGGAAACTAAAAAAGGCGAATATACCAAATTACCCATATTAGATTTGAATTAATTTTGGAAAATATTACACCAAAATCGACACAAGGCATTATGCTATGACTCCCGGATTTGTTCAACCTAAGCCAGATATTAAGCGATTTGTTTTCCGTGAGCGTGATTTTGGGCCTGACTGTAGGGAGTACACTTAAGGTGCGTTTCTACTATGCCGATCGGCACGTTATCCCTGGCCGATCGGTTTTTGCCAGATGGAATTTTCCGCTATACGATCGGCACGTTATCCTTGGCTTTTTAGCAAAGACTATGTTTTCTCTAGTCGGCTTCCTTTGACAGGGACCATGGTGGCGTAATACCATTATTCAGTAGAGTTAGCTTCACATAAATGTGTTACAACTTAACGAAACTACACAGTTTGTTTGGTCACTTCCAAAGTTTTGTAGTTCTAAGTTGGCTTCAGTTGTTAGATTAAAATTGTATTTGGTAAGTTTACATTTTTTACGAAAAAAAAATCCTATTTTTCCCGCACTTAATTTTTCAGTTGAAACTTTACAGCGACATTTTAGCATCGGGTTACTTTTGGGGAAGGATTCGTGTCCGATTTTTTAAATTTTAAAAAGAGAACAAGAATAAATCAAACGCGTTATTTGCGACGTTGCCACGTTAATAAACTTTAAAGTTAGTTCACACTAAACTAAAACGTTGGACGCAAAAAGGGTACATGTTGATTATTATTTGGGTTTATGATTCCACGTTTCTGAGATATTATGTGTAATGCAGACTCCATCTGCGTTGCAACTACGCTTAAGGATAATGTAATTTTGGCACTCACTCGACACAGAGCAGGTGGTGGTTTCTTGAGTATCGAACACTTATCGGTGTGACCCCACTTACTAACGTCCCTCCCGGAAGACGCCTAAGACCATACCTTAATGATGTGTGCTACACTGGTAGACTCGTAGCAAAACCCTTTATACTTAGAGTTTGAATCTGAGAGCTAACGATAAGGGATTAGCACTCTACCATTAAATCAAGTGATACATTTTCGATACGCGGAAAAAATGGCACCGGAAAAAATCGAACCAGTATAAATGGCACCGGAAAAAAGGCACCGCTTAAACGTAAAAATTGGTCAAAATGGCATCGGTAAAAAATGGCACCGCTTTAACGTAAAAATGAGTAAATGTTGAAAAATAAATGGCACCACAAACACAAAATGTTGGTAATTACTTTACTGAAAAGCGGGATTTTAAATTGAAAGTATTAGTTGTTACTGTGTTGCGGTCATAAGATATAACACGTAAGACCGGTGTGGAGTATATCGAGTTCACTACTAACCACGTAAGAACCGGTTAACTTCACTACTCCGTACCTGAGTAGATTAGTTTGAAGCTTTGGTAAAGTCCAATGTCACATTTTAAATCTATTGGACTTTATCATTTCTCTTGGGCATTTTTATTACTTCAAGGCCAGTTACGGTTGATGATGACGCACTGTAGCACATGCTGTTGACCAAGCCTGATGCAACACTACGGGAACTGGCAGAGGAATTGACCATCATAACCATCAACACCTGGCTTGCAGTCATTGAGAGTGCCGTTTTTACCCACCTCCAAGATTAAGCCGTGCCATTTTTACCGGTGCCATATTTTCCGGTGCCATTTTTTCCAGTGCCATTTCTTCCTAAATTCTACATTTTCTAACGCCTGCGGGGAAAGTGTTGTCCTAAGATTCATTCTGACGACCTTTGACTTGTTTAACTCCANAACATTTTATTTTAAAAGCCTCCATTTTGTTAAAAAATTGATTTTTTTTTCGAAATGTATGTGTTCAGGAAATGTACTAGATGTCATTCGCATTAAGAGTCATCTCCCAAATAGTTAGTTCTGTTGAACTAACTTTGAAACACCTTCGTAATCAAAATCGAACATACTTTGTACCATTTAAGTTATACAGTACCAGCATCGATTTTGTCATATCCAAACGAAGCGTAGCGCGAAATTTCGTTTCGCTTAAAACGCAAATTTTCGTTCACTT
>KZ891322.1:8442-19016 GCA_003456935.1 Machilis hrabei | reverse complement strand
TATAGTCTATACAGACAACGCTTCACATTAAGGTGTGATTATAGACATCATCCATGAAGGACTTTAAAAATGAGATTCCATCGAAAAGCGATCGACGTCAAATAACCCATCATTGGCTATTTGTCGAGTTAGTGACAACTTTTAACCATCTTCAAGCGTCATAGCAAGCATTCCACAAAAGGTATGATCGTAGGCGTGTTCCGGGAGGCACATTAAAAGCCGGTCCCATCGATAAGTTTTCGAAGTAAAAGATCCCACCTCCGGCTATGTGTCGGCTGAGTGGCAAAATTCTAAATTCAGTTATCCTGAAGCGTCATTACAACGCGGATAGGGTCTCTATTAGACCTGAGATGTCGTAACAGTGGGACCATAATTCAATAGCAATAGCAATCAAGCGTCATTGCAACGCAGGTGAAGTCTCCATTAAACCCTCACTGTCGGAAACGTTGGACCGTACAGTGTTACAGACAACGAATAAAAGTCTTTTTTTTATTCACTTTTTAAAAGAGATACGTACTCTGCGAATTTCTTCAGTTTTGTTCTGGTATACAATACACACAGTTCAATGAACAGAGGCACTTTATTATTCTGCAAATACATAGGCACGCTATTCAGTATAACACGGTAAATAGGAACCTGTATTTTTGTACCGGACAATGTACTGTAGAATACTATAAAAACATGGATCATAGTAGGGTCACCAGTTAAGTTATTAGAAGAAGACTGTCACATATTTGTTCAAAATAGGTGATCACAGTGATGACTTTTAAGCAGTTTAACAACCGGTTCCGTAAAATATGCCATGAAAGGAGTCTTCACTATACAAATTATAGACTGTACTAGGGTCTATGTTTTACCAGAACCAAGGTTTCATGTTCGAAACACGATAATACAACATAGATTTTATGTTATATCTGTACTTAGTGTTAAAAGTAGGAAAAGTGGTTTTCTCCGAGCTAATACATAAAATCATATTACAATATCTAAAAATTGTTATTTCAAGTATTTAAGAATTAAATAGTAACTTTATTTGAGCAGTGAATAAACATATGTTGAAAAAGTTGTTTCACTTGCATATTCTTGTTTAGAGAAAGGTTACTCCACCTAATCTTCGTTCCTCTTCAACAGCTTTTAGTGTTTAACTATGTTGTAGGTGCATTTTTAGATAAACATAGCCTATTTTGCAAAACAAAATATTTAATACACTAGTGTCCAATAGTTAAGCATAATAAAGATATGAGAAAATATGTTGGTAAAGACGTATCAGAATGGTACCAAACGTGGTAAAAAGGAATTGTAGGATATGTGGCATACACCAGAGTACCAAAAATCAAAGTTTTATTATGGCAAAGATACAAATTTGAAAAGACTTAGCAAATCTAAATATCATTTCCACAGCAACAGGGTAGTTAATATGGAGTGTTTTTACCCCTAACGGCCACGCAGACCTCACAGCGGCGTGGCATGCTCTCTACGAGATGGGTCAAGAACTCTGCTGGCCCCATTCCTCACGATGAGTAGTCCAGAGGTCTGGAATTGTNGTTGGTGGTAGCTGACGGGCTTCAATTCGTCACCCTAATGCATCTCAGACGTGCTTTATAGGGTGCATATCCGGAGATCTCGTTTCACCTTGAAGAAATTCATCCTCCAGGTTGGCTCGATGCGGACGTGCATTATCATCTATGAAGATGAACTGTGGACCAACTACACCTGTGAAAAGTCGCACATGCGGTTGCAGTATCTCGTCTCTGTACCTCTAAGCATTAACGATGCCATGAGCGAAGTCGTGCATTGAACATTATGCCTGCCTACACCATTACGCCACGACCACCAAACTGGTCCTTTACCACGATGTTGCTGGGATTGTACTGAAGAATTTTTATTTATACAATATTTTTGGTCGCAATTTAACACCAATATACTCCAGCAGTGCACTGTTTTTCGGGATATCAAATAGTTGAGAGGATTTCAAACCCTCTGCTTACGCTTCTGGTGTATATTAATACGGAGACCTTGTACTGGCCTATGACGAACATCTGCGTCTTGAAACCGCCGGCAAAACCTGGAAATGGCACTTTGGTTCACATTAAGAGCTGCTGCGACTTAGGTCTGTATCTGACCTGCTTCCAGGCGTCCACTTATTCTACCCTTCATAAAAGGGTCCAACTGGCGTCTTTATGCCATCTTGCGTCTGTACAGTATAGGGGGCTTACACTTTAAATATACAGAACTAGTCGGGCTATTGCTCGCTGTCGTTAATGGGAATCTTCCAACGTTTCGCCTCATGTTCATGTGGCTTCTTCAGGGACGATCAGCGAAAGACTGATGAAGCCACGTGAACATGATATGAAACGTTGGAAGATTTCCATTAACGACGGCGAGTAATAGCCCAACTGGTTCTAAATATTTGACGAAGAACTCGTCGAGTCTCCGATTCTACACAGTACACACTTTACCAAGAGACCGGCATCTGTTCACAATGAGAGGACACTAACGAATGAGAACACTGGGTCTGATGCACTGTGTTTGTGTACCTTTCGACCATGGGCCTATACCTCGTAATAATGCAGTAAGTTGAGTTACACTCATTGATAACGAGTTACGGTGATCGCTCATCTTTCCCCCTTTCCTTTATCTGCTTTTTTATTATTTATTTTAAAGGACTTGCTTGCAATACATTTACGCCGACAGAAGTTTTTTTGTTTTTCTAAAACAAGCTGCTTATCCTTTTTCTTCTTTACTCTCGAATCATCAGCCAAGACTTGAGGTATTTTGTGGGATCCCATTATCTGATAGTTATGAGGTGGGATGTTACTAATATTAAGTAAGTTCCTCTTTGGTGTGCATATTGAGTTCATCAGACTGAATACCCTTTCTGCTTCAGCAGAACTGACAGCTAGAGTTTTCATAACTGTTTTAGCTCTCTGTATTTTCAGTGGTAGGTGCTTACTCCTGAGATGTTTCATCTACGTAGTCGCTAAATTCATTCACACAAATATCATATTTGATGTTTTTGCTCAGAGATGCTAGTATAACCTCTCCTTTCAACCAAGGTGAGAGAGTGATATCTGAAGGCCAGGTATTACAGTCTAAGTACGAAAACAAAGGTAACGTGTTGTAGTCATTTGCGCTTTGAAGCCTGTTTTACACGTTGTCAGTTACACTCTAAGCTAGTTTCTTGGCAGTGCCATGAACCTGTTATTTGTTGAAAATGGATTGTCAGAAGTTATTTTTCTCTATCGTAGTCCCATATCTTCCTTTATTTTCTTTTATCAAACTCAGATCCCTTGCGCACCTCTTAATCAATCTGTCCGTTTTCACTAAATTCATATCTTGGTTCTGCAGTTCCAGGGAAAGCGGTGAAAATTGTTCTAAGATATAAATCATCAAGGCCATATCTTTTAAAAAGTTGAGGTTCTTTATCCCTGTCTCCTTAGTCTCCCAAAATGAATACACAATGGTGGATAGCCTTTCCAAACTAACTTGGCTGCCCGCACACTGCATGCAACCTATCTTGGACCTAGCACTCTTCCTATTATATTATATATCCAGATCTTGAGCAATCTTGCTAAATTCAGTCTGATTTTTTGCTGCATGATGACTACTGTATATCTTCTCCAAAAATATTTTGAAAGATTTACAGTACTTACGAAACTGTTAACGGCATCATCAAGTGCTAGCTGAAGTCTGTGGCTTAAGCAGTGCCCTACAACTATGTCAGGGTACTTTTTTAAGAGCCTACCTTAAACCCCAGACTTTTCCTCCAGTGTTGAGCTCGCCCCATCTGAACAAAAAGCAATAATAATTTCCTGTGGGGTACTCATGTGTAAAACCATGTTTGCTGAGAGCTTCAAGGAGAACATTAAATATGTTCTCTGATGTAGTTGACTCTTGCAACACCAAGTCGATAAACAAAAATACTGGTTCTAGTTCTTCTAAGGTGTTCAGTAGACATTTCAAAAAATTAGTAGGGCATTTTAGGCACGAGTGGTAACTTCATCAATAATCATGCAAACTTTTCTACTCTGATATATGATTTGTGAAAAAATTTATTTCCTTATTTCGGTAGAGATATGACTGGCAATTTTCATTGCAGTAAACCAAGCCCTCATTCAAGGCATTTTTCTATTGCAACTTAGTTTCTGATTCAAAGTCCGTTACTGGTCTAATGCACTTAACAAGGGTATAAACTAAATTAAATCCTTTGAAAGTAATTGACAACTTTGTTCATTTTCCTTGTTCATGCGTAACTCTTACATTTGTATTCCTTTGATGCCTCGAGCATTGCATAATGAGAAATGGTCATTTAATTTTTTTCCTGTTGAATAGCTTTCGTTGATACATGTGGAATTACTTTGCCATTTTTCCATTATTGTGACAGATGAATACTCTTGGCCTTTTCTACACACAGATTACGTATTTGAGAGTAAAATTACCAACAATCTGGTCATTACTTTTTATAAATAACCAAGGGTACTTCTAAAATAATCATGCTGGCTTTCATTCCAAATACTTAACTTTTTCCCATGTCAACTATACCTACACATTCATGATTATTAGAAGAATCACAGGATATATATATATTCAGTGATGTGTATGCGCACAGCCAAACGGGGAGTACTTTCTGTTTTCTCACTGATACTGACAGGAGCTTCATTACTTTTCTCAGAAACTCTTGAGCTTGAAATTTTATAAATTCCAATGTTCATTGAAGTATCACGTGCTTTATAAATCCAGACAGAAAAAACTGTGTAGAGTTCATTTCACGAGCATAAATTTGTAACACAGAAAATATACTTTTCTGAGAATTCTACTGTTTTCCGAAGGAATGTGGGGCACCTGACATTCCAAGAAATGTAAAATAGTCCACGTAACTTTGAGATGATTTATTGATGAAAATCATTTATTTAGAACACAATACTATTATCTGCTATAGGGACCTACTCCAATTTGCTCCTCTAAACAATATAACGAATCCCCTGAATGTATCAGAGCCAATACAAACCATAGCCGATTTTAACAACCGGTTAATGGAACTTGCCAAATTGTAACAACCTGTTCATGGAACTTGCCAAATTGTAACAACCGGTGCTGATGAACCAAGGGAATATCATGACTGGGTGATTACGCTCCTTTATTATCAAATGGATAAACAAAATAGTATATAGAGTGCATGTTAATTGGCACACATACCTCCCTATGGTCTACTTTTCAAGTGATTTATAAAGATTTTCAGAATATTATAGANGACAGAATCGATGCTGGTACTGTACGACCCATTTGTAGCAGGGACTGCTCATTTTGACAGTAGAAAGTATGTCTTTGGTATAAATCTAACATGCCAAAAGATTAAAAAACACATTTAGTCCAAAACTTGAAATGTTACAAATAATTCTGACATTTATTTTAATTCACCTTAGAAGTTTAGTATGAAAGTCGTTGACTGCAAATATCAATAGACGCGCACTTAATATTCTCCGTTAAGCAGACTCCATTGCCAAGAATAAGTTTCGCTTNTCGTCACCGTACCGTTGCTACTTGTTACATGAAACAGTCTGTCTGACACTGCCTTCAGTGTCTTATAAGAAGTCTGAAAGTGTGACAGCAGGCAGAACAGATCGTAATAACCGAAGCAGCTGTCAATCACATATTAAGGTACGTGGCTGCTTAATGGCCAAATATTATCATCACAAGAATAACGCCACCTTTGATTTTCTTAATTTCTTTTATAATTCTCCAGCGATTAATGAGAAGCCTTAATAAACATGTGAACGCGAAAGGGAATGCTATCATTAAATTGCTATAGCTTTTGTGACACCAAAACAAACTGGCTATACTATCAAAATCAGTTAAATCACATTACTAACTTATGACAGACGAAATGATTACTTTTCTTTTTCAGTAACCTCTTTTTTTTAACAAAGTAACACCTATACGAATTCTGAACCATCACTAACAAAACTTGTTCACACTGCATTATGTCAAACAACATGGTTAATTTGAGGAATATTTTCTAGAGTCGACGGAATACAACACTTGTAGTGAAATCCACTGGAAGAAAAGCGCCAAGGAACGCAATTAAAGAAATTCTAACGTTTCCATATATTATCCCGGATACTAAAAGTGTCCCTGTCAACAATCCTTAGTCAAACACTCAAACAACTCATGCAACAGGAGGAGCATATTCTACTCCACACAAGTAAACGTTTTTAAAAGTGTGGAAAACACATTAACATGTACAAGCTGTGCCACTAACTATCACTAATTGGTACTACTTTTCCAATTCATCGTACCACGTTTGCTACACNAACCCACTATATCTAACACAACATGATTCAGTTATCGTGTAAGTATATCTCCAATTAAATGTTTACAATTAGGCTCTTCAGATAAGACTCATGCGGCTAAGTAAACGTTTTAACTGGATTGAGCACCTCAGTCCCTGCAGTTCTCTTTCACTCGCCCGTTTTGTATATTTAAAGGCCGCTACAGATACCTATTCGATAAATATACTGGACAATTCTTTAGTAGTTCAAGAAGACATGAAGACTTCACCATCTGAACGCGATTATTGTCAAGTCTGACCCTAGAATCGAATATTTAAGACACAATGACAATGGCAGCAAGTCTTCAATATTTATTTGGTGATGTATTGAAATATTGAACGTCTGAACGCTCCCGTCATGCCAGAGGAATGACGGCAGCGATTGATTATGCACACCAAGTACGTGGTTGATGTGGTCGCAACTACTGTAGTTTCCTCATCGGTGCACTTAAAAGAGGCCAGGTCTCTATGAGACGCTCAAAAATAATGAAGGTAACACAATATTGACAAGATTTTTACTTGTGTGTCTGAACAGCTCACCAGGTAAAAATACTTATAGTATTCGGTCTCATCAATATTTGCATCAGTATCCAAATATTGAAAAACTGTCAATTGTAGTGAACGTCTGTATGGAACTTAACTAAATTTAGTATCCTTCCACTATAAGAATTACATCAAGCCAATAAAAGTTGGGTACAGTCGTAAACAAATGAAAAGTGCAACATTAATTGTACTTCATATTGTGCAAGCAATGTGCTAAAATGTATGAATCTGAAGAGATATAACTTGTTTAAAAATAGTTTAACAATTAAATCAATCCAATTTCGATTAAATTCAAAATGGTTTAGATTTATTTTTATATATAGCAATCGCTCTATCCTATGGATAGAGCGTAAACTTTTCATATGTTTTGTGGCTGGAATCATTCAGAAAAAAGAACGATACAAATATGTTAAAGCTATGTGTCCTGCATGTCCTCTACTTGATTCAGAGAAATTTGGATGTAAACCTGTCAAGGAGCTCAGACGCAATTACAAATTCGACCGAATTCTGCCATCGTGTAAAGGTGATCGACGGAGATGGTAACATAAACAAAACTTAAGGTGTTTTTTTTACATGTCTTACATTAGGAATACTTTACAGGGATTTCGATAAAAATCGGTCAAGGAATTCAGACTTTAACCAAACTCTTACGTCTTAAAAACATGGTAGAAATATCAAGAGTCGTAATCAAAAACTTACGTTTGAGGTGCTCATTGTTCTAGGGTCTTAAATAAAAGTTNTTTATGGAAATCAGTCAAGGGGTTCAGTCGCTATTACTAAGTCGAATAAAATTTATCACCATGTAAATATCACCCAACAATTAGGCTACATGTTAAAAAGAACAATTTGTTTACATGCCTTGTATTAGGGGTTATTCAAGTAGGNTTTTTTTTACATGTCTTACATTAGGAATACTTTACAGGGATTTCGATAAAAATCGGTCAAGGAATTCAGACTTTAACCAAACTCTTACGTCTTAAAAACATGGTAGAAATATCAAGAGTCGTAATCAAAAACTTACGTTTGAGGTGCTCATTGTTCTAGGGTCTTAAATAAAAGTTNTTTATGGAAATCAGTCAAGGGGTTCAGTCGCTATTACTAAGTCGAATAAAATTTATCACCATGTAAATATCACCCAACAATTAGGCTACATGTTAAAAAGAACAATTTGTTTACATGCCTTGTATTAGGGGTTATTCAAGTAGGCTTAAAATTAAAGCCAATCAGTCAAGGCGTTCAGGCACTTTGGCATATTCGACCAAAATAGTCCAATATAATTGAAACAATTGGACTACATTCTCCAAACATGTTTTTTATTAGAGTTATTCACATGAAGTTCGGTGGTGTAAATTATCGTAATCGTTCAGGTGTAAAAGCTGTAACCTTGAAATAGTGGTTGAAAATATTATGCCACGCGGTCGAAAAGATAAAACTACGGTATATCTCTATGCATTGGCCAAGCTTCAAATGATTGGTTGAAAGCGGCCGAGTAGTTAAGACTCTGATATATAGCCACAGAGAGATNGACATCGAGTTCCACATAAGGCTTCTCACTTTCTGTAGGCCTACGAATACACGAAGTATTCATAGATTCAACTCTGTAACGTATTTATGGTCTTATTTCTACAGCCCTCTAATCAGAATTAAAAAGCACAACATTTAGAAATTGGATAACTTTCCTCTTTAAGTCCATGCCCTGAAACCATAACTTTGATGCTGCCTTTGAAAAGCGCTCAATGAACAACCTAATTAATTACNTTACGGTATTTATACTAAGCAAAGACTTCGTCTGCGCCACTTAATATCGATGAATGCGTTACCAACAGTTGTGTTACAAATTCAATTTTTTACACGATGGAGTCTTCACAAATCTTTGTAAATGTGAATAGTGTGGTCCTATCTGAAATATTACCCTTGTTACTGGACCAAATTCTCAAAGCCAAACCCTTAAAAGCAGGATAATTGGGCGACTTTTCCTACGTTTTCCTTAGAATTACCATGAAAAGAGGCACTATATTCAAAGGCATTTCCATAGAAAACCAGTTTAGTCGCTTCTCGGAGTTCTTTCTCAGTTAATTCTTCTTTGTGGCAAAAGTGACGCCTGTTCGCAGAAGAGCAATGAACTTCTACATCCATACTAAATAAAGTTTATTTTTTCCAGCTTTAGATTGCTGTGCACTATATTAGTAGCAGAACATAGCTTAATAATCGTCACATGAATGGAAATGTCATGTGAGTAAAGCAGAGAATATACAAGTTGCAGATACAGCCATTTATATGAAGCTATCCAGATCCTCTTCTTTTTGTAGAAAACACTTTGAGACCCAATGGCGACTCGTAGACTTTACTACGGTTAGGATTTAGGCTACTGTCAAAAAAAAATGCTAGGTAGGCTATAAGTACACATCACAAATCGTACATTTAGCCCCGGTTAGTTCTTAGTAGTTTAATAATTAGCTGCAATATTGCATATTAAAATACCATACCCACGATATTGTAATGATGGCAACCATGGCATGAACCACCTGACTTCGATATCCTCAAATCTCCTACACAGATTTATGTTGTTTCTGTGTTCCGTCGCTGCGTGCGTCAAAAGTTACATGCAGTTTTACGGAGAGCCTTGACTTTAAAATATTGCATCATACATCGGTAGGGTACTCTGTAATCTCGGAGAGTCTCATGCGTTGCGCGCACGTTTCTCTTCCAAGATGCGGCGGAGGAAATTATTTAGATGTTCTTTCGCGATTAAATTGCATGTCAATTTTATACGTTTTCAAACATTTTAATTTAATTTGAACAAATACTTAATTTAATTTCAAAGTGTAGGATGTTTTTCACATCCTATATGGACGAATCGCCCCAGGCCCTTTAACTGAAACGATTTCACTTAGCTACGATAGCTATTGTATCACCATATAACTCAGTTTTTTTAATTATAAAAAATAGGACTAGTTACATCTCTCTGACAACTTTATAATGACTTAAATTAGTTGTACGACGTTCTAGCATACACTCTCTTAATTCTTCAGCAAATCCGGATGTATAGTGAAGATTCTGTCGTGTCGATTGATCGATATTTTCAAAATAGTAACATCGACGTGTCGAAAATATCGATATCGAGTTTCGTAAAATATTGATACCCAGTTTCGAAAATATCAGTATCCAATTTNGAAAACAACGTACATATTATTGATTTCCCTCTAGCTAACCTGTCTGGTCTAGTGGCTTACGAACCGTGCACTAAATCGGGGGTGTGGGTTCGAATTACGTGTAAGGTATACAGGGTGTTTGTAAATCCCCCCCGCTGCAGAGCTTGGAAACCGTTAAAAATTTGGGGAAACGGTGAAACACGTTGTCCATGATTTCGAGGGACTGCTTTATCCGTGACAAGATATTGACGCGGGGCGCCGCAGTACCCGGGGCTGCGGCCCAACGCGAAACATTTAAATGGAAAGGGGGATCGTGTGATACATTATATGAAAGGTCTAATCGGAAAGAGTAGAAAAAAAATGATTTGCTACGACGCTCATTTTCAAAAGTTGGAAATTGAATTTAAAACAAACCTTTATTATTCTGGTTTATGAAGTTGCAGAGGATAGGGTGGTATCAAATCCGGGAATATCAGCTGCAGCCGAATAAATGACCTCGAAAGATTCATCCTATTTTCTTGTAATTTTATTCGGTTTTAAAAGTTGAATGTACA
>KZ891316.1:3682-13807 GCA_003456935.1 Machilis hrabei | reverse complement strand
GTATACAAGCCCGATGTCATATGTGTCAGGGGTGATGATCTGTGGGTGATCGACGTCGCGGTCCCATGGGAGACTCCGAGGACTCCCGAGCAGAGCTGGGGGGATAAATTAGCCAAATACTCGTCCGATGACTTTCTCGCCTCGTTGGCCCGAATTTTCCCTGGCAAAACCAACTCCGTTGGTGCCGTCATTGTGACCGCCCGGGGAGGATGGTGCCCTCTGAATGACGACGTGCTGCGAGGGCTAGGTGTCCTGAGTGGGCACCAGCAGCGCGTTCTTGTTCAGATGGCGATGGAGGGAAGCATTCGGACCTACGAGGGATTTATGAGGACAGTAGATGGCTAAGGGTAGGTAGGCACGAACATTGGCCATAAGCCTCCATAGTCCCCTCCTCTAGGGTGGCAGATTTACCATCTTGAACATCGTTGCCAGGACCCGGTGTAAACGTTTTGTTAGTCTCAAGTGTTGTCGGTTTGTGTAGATGGGCTCGGATCCCGGGGTGCGAGCCTTTTTGGACCCGGGATTCGACTCCATCGAGGATGGCGAGGGTCAGGCCCTTGGGTGGGATAAGTGTTGGTCTTTTGTTGGTGCGGGTTTGTATGTTTGTATTGTTGCCATCTGTAACAATAGCTAGTTAAGGGGCAGAGAGAGTTAGACCTAGGTAAGGCCCTTCCATAGCACTCAGCACTCTGTTAGTCTTTGGGTTTTGTTTTATGCACTTTTCATATGCACGCGTTACCTAGGTGGGCCAAATTTAATGGGATACCCTTCCCTCGGCTGGAGCTTCGCAGATTTGGGACGATTGGTGGGGACGATTGTCTTGGACGTTGTCCGGGTGCGCGTCTCAATATGCGAGGCTAACTATTCCGTAAATAGGGCAACAACTTGTACGAAAAAGCAGTTGGTTCAGTACTGACAAAGCAATCAAAAAGTAAAGCATCCGCGACTGGTGTACCTCCGAAGGTTGTCATACCTCGGACAAGGCACTTCGGTGTATAGCCACGGTTCCGGCTTCGGCCAACCAGAGTTGGGTAGGTGGGACTTCGGTCTCACCGAGCTAAGCGGGCTAGAGGGAAGATGGTTGTCGGTTAACCTCCGCATCATCGTTAAGATGATGCGGAGGTTAACCGACAACCATGATGAAACTGGCNGCGGGCTAGAGGGAAGATGGTTGTCGGTTAACCTCCGCATCATCGTTAAGATGATGCGGAGGTTAACCGACAACCATGATGAAACTGGCAGCCTCGGCAGGCGGCGAAACGCTCCTACTCGCCGCCTGAACCATGGTAGGGGCATTGAGGATGACTCGGCAAGTCAGTTGGGCAGAGACAGGGAACTTTTCCCTGTAGCCTTGCCTGATGTGGATGGGGTCTGCCCCAGGGGCTCCACCACAAGCAATATTGGAGACTCTGTAGACGAAGTTTTTGAGTCAAACGGGCATGGTCAAACAAGGACTCAGGTGAAAGAAGGAGGAGAGAAGAGATCAAGGGATGAAGGCATAACGATCTCAATTCCTTACGAGGAACGAATGTGCCCCATATGCATAGAGGAAGGGGAAAGAATATGGGGCACTGATATTAACACAGAAGTGAAACATATGGCGGAATTCCACGGAAAAGTAAAAGTGACCATTAAATGTGAGAAATGTGGAAAGATATCCAAATCCAAACATGCGGGCCTGTGCCACCTTCCAAAGTGCCCAGGTCCTGCAAAAACAAGTGTAGACGATAAAATATGTAGTGAATGCGGGGAGCGTTTTAGTACCCAAATGGGCCTCTCCCAGCATCAAGTTCACAGACATCCTGTGTTAAGGAATGAATTGAGGGTTCAGACTACGATCCCAAAAGCCAAGACCCAAAGAACGGGATCAGTATTCACAGAAGAGGAGGTGAATACTATGTTAGAACTGGAGGTAGTTCTGCGGCATGAGAGGAACATTGCTAAAGCAATGACATAATATTTGCCGGGCAAGACAAATAGACAAATAAGGGACAAGCGATGCCTGGCATCTTACAAGGTGAGGAAGAGTGAAATTATGGCAAATTATGAGGACACCGACCAGGAAGGATCGGTGTCCGGGTCCCAGACCGATACCCAAGGGACCCAAGAATCGGGGGATTCGCAAGATATGGTTGACGAGATGAGAGCAATTACAGCTGGGGCAACCAAAGAGCCTACGGGGGAGGTTGTACAAGTACCTGAGGCAAAGGACAAAAGTGAAGAGGTACAAGATACCCCACCTGCGCCCAAAATTAGAAGCCAAGCAACACTGGCTAATACGAATGGGATTCCAGAGATCCCTGTTGGAGTGACCGTCAGCTCAGCAGTGGCGGTCGCATCCCGAGTCGGCGATGCGGAAGCCAGAGATCCTACGGGGGAGGTAAGGCATCAGCAGGGGGCTCAAGAAGCCCAAGAGGACCAACTTGACTACACAATGGCCTCAGACCCACTTGGAGATCCAACAATTGATGACAGGACCAACGATCCTAAGGGGGAGGTCACAACCGCATCAAGCACAGAAATAGTGACTAACGATCCTACGGGGGAGGCACTATCCACCACCTGGGCGGCGCATATTAAAGAGGTATGCTTAGCTCTGGAGCATACCAGACTAACCGAGGAGGAGAAGTTAACGGCTAGCAAAATAAAAAATGAGATCCGACGCCTCGGGGAAACGTCTGATCGAATAGACCAAGCTCAGCTGGACATGGTGTATGAAGAGGTGGCAAAGACATTAAAGAGGAACGCCACAGGAGAAAGAACGATTAAGAAGTTTCCAAGGAAACGTGGACAGAAAAGCACTAAGAAATATATATATGCCCGTACCCAGGATTTGTACAATAAAAATCCAAGCCTTTTGGCAAAGATGGCAAGAGAA
This sequence comes from Machilis hrabei, assembly GCA_003456935.1. NCBI lineage: Eukaryota > Metazoa > Arthropoda > Insecta > Archaeognatha > Machilidae > Machilis > Machilis hrabei. Next base: position 10,929 of record KZ891316.1, on the reverse strand, counting down.
GGCAAAGAGCCATCCGAAGCACTGGATCAGAACACAGGAGCTAATAGATTAGACCCTAAAGACATAAAGGGACTATATGAGAAGTTGTGGGGCGCCAACCCCATAACAGTGGCCCCCGACCTAGGGAAGGACCTAACAAATCTGGAAACCAAAGACATCCTCCGCCCCTTTACAGCGGAGGATATACAACGCAGACTAAAGCGAATGAAAGCCAATACGGCAGGCGGCCCTGACGGCATTGAGGTCAAACACCTAGGGCGGGGACCAACACACTATATTTTAGCCTTATTATTTAATTTTATTGTTTTAACTGGCAAGCAACCCAGCCAATGGCGGGTTAACAGGACAAAATAGATACCCAAAGAGGGTAAGGACGGTAGAGATGTCGCCAACTACAGTCCGATTACCATCAACTCAGTACTCAGTAGAGTATACTGGGGGTTGATCGATCAGAGAATAAGAGCAAATATTAAGATGCACCCTAGACAAAAGGGATTCGTCTCCGAGTCGGGGTGTTTCAATAATGTCCACATACTAAATGAAGCTCTTAGATACGCCAAGGCTAATAAGAAAGCCTTGGTGGCAGTGCAGCTAGATATATCTAAAGCATTTGATACCATCCCACACGTGGCGATTGGAGCTACACTGCGTAAAAAGGGCCTCCCACAGCTAGTGGTGGAGCTAGTGGAGGACTCTTATAAGGACATAAACACTGTTATTAGGAACCCCGGTCAAGCCGGGGGCACTGAAATTACGCTAAAGAGAGGGGTGAAACAAGGGGATCCCCTATCTCCCCTTGTATTCAACCTTGTTATGGAGCCACTAATAGAAGCTCTGGAGGCTATGCCTGGGTTCGGGGTAGGCAGACAAAACCTATCCTCCTTAGCCTTTGCGGATAACTTGATACTGCTGGCGGAAAGCGTCCCGAAGGCTAGGGGACTGTTGGGAAGGGTCGAGGATTACCTTAAGCTATTGGGAATGGGTATCTCGGCCCCTAAGTGCGCTTGCTTCGGCATCAAACCAATTAAAGACTCCTGGGTCCTGACAGACCCAGGCATAGCGCTCAAAACTGGAGAAGGTATACCGGTTGCCACGCCGGATACCTCGATAACCTATCTGGGAGCCAAAATATCTCCTTGGGCAGGGATGAATGCTGGCAACATTAAGAAAGACTTAACTCAGGCTGCCCAGAGAATTAAGAAATATGCCCTTAAGCCGCATCAAAAATTAGAACTAATCTCCAGGTACCTAGTCCCGCACTACCTGTACCATCTAGGGCTAGTGATACCTGCTACAACTATGCTAAAATAAATTGACCAGGAGCTACGGGTAGTGGTCAAAGATATATTCCACTTGCCACAAAGTACAGCTAATGGGATAATCTATTGTGGCAAGCGAGACGGGGGACTAGGGTTTCCGAGGCTGGAGGTTATGGTGGCTTCCTCCTGCCTCAAGACGGGGATCAAATACATGCAATTACACGATCCCGTCATGGAAGCTCTCACCGCAGGGACAGCCTTGGAAAACCGTCTCAGGCGCCTTGCGGAAGGGCAAAGAATTAATTGGCCCATAGAGGACTCAACGACACTAGACACATTCAAAAAGAGAGCCAAAGAACGAGAGCTTGCGGAGTGGGCTGCGCTCGGTTCACAAGGCAAATCGGTGGAATCCCTTGCCGATGACCAGGTAGGCAATGCCTGGCTAAGTAATCCCAAAATCTTAAAACAATGTCGAATGATTACTGCCTTGAAACTACGTACCAACACAGCAGCAAATAAGACCAGCATGAATCGAGCCGGTCGAGAGGTGGACCTCATGTGCAGGAAATGCAATATTAAAATCGAAACTATTGGACACATTCTGGGGCAATGTGTCCATACCAAAGCACAGAGGATCCAGCGCCACAACGAAATCCAAGAGATCGTTGCGGGCGAATTGTTAAAAAGGGATTGGGCAATAACTAGGGAGCCTTATTATACACTCCCGGGCGGGAATCTCAAACCCGACCTGGTCATCCAGAACCAGGGAAGGGTCTTCGTGGTCGACTTCACAGTCCGCCTCGAAGATGGAGAATACCTTGCTCAGGGACACGCAGACAAGTTACAGAAATATAGCCCGTTATTGCCCATACTGACGGATCGGTATGGTGCAACCGAATCCGGAGTCATACCGGTTGTGGTAGGCTCGAAGGGGGCTATGCCCAAGGAGACGGTCAGTGGTCTAAAAATGCTGGGGATCACTGACCGAAAAACGCTGATCACAATAGCAATGACAGCGTTGCGTAAGTCCATTGAAATCTACCACTGTTTCATGGATTACGACGCCCACCCTCCACCCCGGGGGTTGGCGACCCTGGGGTGAAAACAATGGCATGCGGTCCACGGCAGCATGCCATAAAATCTCTTGGAAGCCTTGCGACCTCTGGGGGTCTAGCCAAGTGGATCGATGCCCGGTTCCCATTGGGTACCGACCACACCTCCCAAATCTTTTAATATGTTTAAACACTTTTATTGAACTCACGGACACTTATTTTAAGCGTCATCTATTTATTTATTTATTTACTTACTGACTAAACCCTATTTTGGGATTTTAAACACTTCTGACTAACCTCTTGAGGTTTATATCCCTTTGGGGAATTTTAACCCGGTTGGGCGGGTCTAACCCTTTGGGGTCTTTTATTCCTTTTGGGAACCACTCAAGCGTTTTGAGGTGTTTATTTTAACTTAGTGACCAACCTCTTTTGAGGTTTTTATGCCTTTTGGGAAGTCTACCTCTTTTGAGGCTTTTATTCCTATTGGGAAGCCTAGATATAAGTATCTTTATGCCTCGAAGATATTTTAATGAAGTCTGTTGGGTTCTACTCTTTTAAAATTCAGTATTGTCCGAGGTGAACCTAAATTGGTCACCTCAATTTTAACGGCCACGGCCGGAGAGGTCGCAAGTGCGAGTCGTTAATGGCAACCCCCTGTGATGGGGGGTCTGCTACGGCGGGGAGCGGACATAGCTACACGTCCGGGCGATGCCTTCACGCGGTTCCCCGTGTATGGGAACAATTAATGTCCTATCTAAATTCGCTTTCCCTCCCGCACCGGGGGGGACTCCTTCTCAATTTTTCCAAGATGCAATGCATCTGTGGTTTCGACCATCGCAATGGTCTCCAAGAGTCTAGATAGTGGATTATGAGCAAGAAGTTGAGGGGTTCATGCAAAGGCAGAATTGATCATCCGGCACTAGCTGAACCCCTGTTGTTATTAATGAGGACCCTCCTCTATAAGGGTAAGTGCCTGCTTACAGGTAGAATATAGAGCAGTTGGTTCAGTACTGACAAAGCAATCAAAAAGTAAAGCATCCGCGACTGGTGTACCTCCGAAGGTTGAGGTCGATATTGATACGCATTTTTGCGCGCGATACCAATTGTGAAAGAGAGTACATATATAAATCAGGGCAAACTTTGGAACGCCTCATATGTACAGGGTGTATATAGGGGTCCTGATGCAAATCGGGGAACATTTACAGATTGGCTAACAGCGTCAACGCAATCACTAGTGGCGATTCAATAGTTACTAGCGAATCCCAGCCAGGGTATAAAAGTGAACTCCTTTCAAATATTGAACTGTAAGTTCCAGTCCAATCCTCTGGTTGGGACAAATCCCTCCTCAACTCCAATTCCAACAGTATTAAAAGAGTGAACGCTCACAAGTCTGAAGTGAAGTGATCATGGCTGGAAACATACCATTTAATGTTTCCATTTGCAGATGCAGTCTTTACTATTTGTAGCCTTAAGATGCCTAACAGAACCACATTGGTGACTCGCATAGCCTCAGTCCACCATCAAGTTGTACTATTCAAATGTACAATATGCGCTAAGATACATGATACATTAATTTATATGACGTACACCGTATATTTAAATGCAGACGTGCGCAGCAAGCACAGACCCCTACACAGCAAGGCAATACTAATGAGCCTGAAGATGACAGCTTCGCCTGTGAAATCTGTCGGCGGTCGTTCCAATCCAGAATAAGACTTGGCCAAAATCGAAAGAGGGCCCATCCAGATGAATATGCTGCAGCAGTCCCGGTTTTCAATAGGGGACTATGGGATGACTGTCAACTTCGTGCATTAGCAATTAGGGAAATACAGTTGATTCATGAAGCGGAAGAACCTATAGTCCTGATCCATGAAAAATTGATGGCATTCTTCTCGGGAAGAACGACCGAGGCAATATGAGGTAAGCGTAAGAAAGCCAAGTACAAGCAGATGCTATTAGAGCTCAGTAACGAAAGTAGCAGCACAGAAACCAGCCAAGATGAAGAGCCATCCGTCCCTTCTGAGACATCCAACTCAACATCTGACATCGAAGCCAGTGATGACCAAGATGGCAATGAAGAACGGTTCACCTTACAGCCTGAGGAAATGATCCATCTCTTAGTAAGAAATGAACTTCAAGCTGCATACAGATCCTGTATCTCGCGTGACCAGTAAAGGGAGGAAAGACGATAGGCCCACAAGAGCTCCCCCCCCCCAAGATCCAGAAATAGCCACGTCGTACTGAAGCAATCCAGCAACGACGTCCAGTGAAACTCAATCATTCGCAACGGAAAAAGATGAAATACAAGAGGCTACAGAACTTGTACAAGAAAGACCGTAAGTTGGCTTACCAGGCAATAATGAGTGACCAACCACATGACACATTAGAACCAAACGTAGATAGAAGACTCTAGAATAACATATTCAATACATACCAGCCACTTCGGAATACTCTTCCCGAGCCTATATCGAGAAGTAGGATCCGGAACCAAGCAGCGGTTACTGTAAGGACAATTCCGACGATTATCGTCGCAGAGTTGAAAGCAGCAGTTCCTTCAATCCAAGAACTGCAATAGGCCCGGAACAGCTGACTAGGTTAAAGTACATCCTCGAGCAAGCAACAGTCCTGATGTTCAATCAGTGGCTAGAGCTAGGTGGACTACCAAACAAGCTAAGGGAATGCAGAACAACCTTCGTGCCGAAGAGAGTTAATCCCTCAGAAGCTGGCCACTATAGGCCAATAACAATAGGCTCCGTTCTATATAGAACCTTCATGAAAATCCTAGCAAATAGACTGAGCAGTTCCATAGTACTTCATCCACGGCAGGTGTGGTTCCAGGTTGTAAGAGAGACAAGTGAGAACATCCTTCTCCTAGGCTTACTAACAAGGCAGCAACATCAATGGCGAAAAGAAATCCATATGGTGTTCTTGGATATATCCAAGGCGTTCGACTCAATACCACACCACTGAGGCCCTGAATGACCTCGACATACACCATAGCTACAGGAAGATAATCGCAGACAGTTTGAATGATTGCACAACGACATTCTCCGTTAATGGTGTACAAGACAGAAGACCTGTCCCGATCAACCGAGGTATCAAACAGGGTGGCCCAATCTCACCGCTGTAGTTCAACGTAGTAATAGATCCACTACTACACAAGTTGCAGAATAAGATGGTACCTGCCTTGAATAACATCCCAGTAGCAGCAGTAGCGTTCGCAGACGACATAGCCATAGTAGCTTCTTCACGACCCGAGCTTGAGCTAGCATGCGAAACCGCAGTGGCATTCTAGAAGATCATCGAATGTCTGTGAATCCAGCCAAGACAGTATACATTGGAACCACCTAATCTGGAATTGCCAAGAAAATAACTACCAGTCGCCATCCGATCACAGTAGTAGGCGCAAGAGTACCAGCCCTATCTTCAAATAGCCAAGTAAAATATATAGGGATACACATAAATGGCAGAGGACAATTCTAGTTCAAGTTCAAAGACCTTATGGACAAGATCCAGAAAATTATGAAGGCAATATTGAAGCCTCCGCAGAAAGTCCAACTCGTGAAAGAGATCCTACTACCAGCAACATTGTATCAGGCATCATACCTGCTGAACCCACATGGGCTAATACGGAAGATTGATAAGGTGGTAAGACTTGTGGAGAAGAAAATCCTACATCTCCTAGAACAAATCGCTTTAGAGATCCTGTAATTGAAAGAGCAAGATGGAGGATTGGGAATCAGTCAAGTTCGACTAGTCTGCTCAGCAGTAAGCTTAAAATATATAATCAAACTCAATCACTCAGAAGATCGAAGCCTTAGCAGCGTCTCTGAGCATCCACACATATGCGAATGATGCGTCAAGACTGCAGTCAACTGGGATGCAATACCATTAGCTATGACCTGAAGCTGATCGGAAACCTTGTGAAGAACCAGTACAAGATGCGACTTAAAGAACTTAGAAATAAGAAGTCCTCTTTAGCTCCTTCACTCAACAGCAGAGACTCCAACAAATTCTTGTGTCTGACCTCCAGTTACTTAGACGATAGTCAACATACATGGGCGTTGAGGCTCCGAGCTAACATCCTACCTACAAGGATGTTGACGAATAAGAACAGCACTACCCAGAAGCCAAGCGATGCCGGAGATGCCACAAGGCAGACGAGTACCCAGCCCACATCATGCAACAGTATGAAGCCGTAAACTCAGAGCGTCTGAGTCGCCACGATGCAGTAGTCGAGTACATGTGCAATGCAGTCCTTCAAGAAAACCCGACGACAACAACAGTGATACGAGAATCTACACTCCTTGATGTACATGGCACCCGATGCAAGCCCGATGCGTTAATCATAACTCCGGAGCAAGTTCGGATCCTTGAGGTAGCCATCCCGTTCGATCTAACAGTGAATCAGATACAGACTTAAATACACCAGAAACAAACCAAATACCACGATCTCATTCCTACAGTTGTAGTAACATACAATACACCAGCAACATTCATTCCAATGTGTGTAGGTGCAAGGGGCACAGTACTCCCAGGAGTCCAGAAGAATCTCATAAACTTAGGACTCAAACACCAACAAGTATCTAAAATCGTAGCCAATACAGTCCAATATTCACTTCGAATCTCCAAGGCGTTCATGCATACCTGATAGTCTTTCACACTCAGTCCTGACACTTCAACTTCAGATATCTGATAATCCTAAGTTTTTTTTTATGATAAGCAACTCATGAAAGGGTATAACCTGTAATGCAAAAGCACCGTGAGTGCCAAAAGTAAACATAGAACTACGAAGAAAGGTAGTATTTATGAACCTTTGTTTTGAAGGTTTGAAGATTATATGTATCTGGGAAAACAGTTGATGGTAGTGTGTTCCAGAGTTTGGAAACTCGAGGGAAAAAAGTAGAGTTGTAATAGGCCGTTCTGTGGGTAAAAA